>JZKD02S1675931.1:244123-262072 GCA_000966675.3 Picea glauca
CAGGAAACTTTATAAGCAAAGACAACGTGAAAAGAGGATGCAAAAGATTTGCACTCATTGTCAGAAGAGGGGTCATCTCATTGACCAATGTTGGACATTGCATCCAACCACTCATTCACATCACAAAAAGAAGATGGATAAAGAGTTTGGAAAGAATGGAAGAGGAGATTCCATCATCGATGTGAGTCAAGATGATTCACAAGAGGATGATGTCCAGCAGAAGAAGTCATTATTGAGTTGGCTTGGTAAGAAATGGTTGGATTTCTTGAGCAAGTAAGGCTTGCATTTTCTGTTGTAAATGCACTTTTTAGCGTTATGTGTGCATTTATGGGAAGCATGATAAGTTGCAACAGTTTATCACAACTTGTATGATGCAAGTTGAATGTGAATGCAATTCATTTTTGAAGGCATTCTTGTTGTTGCACCACTTCACCAGGAGGATGTAAAAGATGGATATGATGTTCACTTGTTGCAGCCATTTATCTTTTTCATTTCAACTCTTATGTACCCACATGTTTCGGGTTTATGTACTTGTGTTTGTACTGGAAGGAGAGTTGAAAAGTCATGCACATGCATTTGTTTTTATGTATGTGTAAGAAGTGAACCTGGTGATGGTTCATCATGAGTGACTCATGATTGTGACATGATTGTGTATCATGTTTGTCAACTTATCAATTTGGGAAGGTCGATATGTTTCAAATGAGTCTCGACTGGTGTTGATGATTTTCTGACGACTATGTTGTGTCGATCATGCCGTTCGACTTGTGTTTAGTCGATGGTGTTTATTGACTTGAAAGTTGATTTTGAGTACACCATGATGCAGGAAAACGCCATGTACTTTGATGAAGTACAAGATGCGACAGTTTGTTTGAAGAGAAAAAGACTTTGTTGGCATCATTTTTCAGTCTTGTATAATTTGTTTTCAAGATTGATGGTTTTCTTGGCTTGTGACAAGATGTCGCAGGAAGATTTTGCAGCCATTGGAGAGCTGATTTTGTTGACGTCAAAGAGTTCGAAAGAGGGACTTGATTCTTAGTGGGAAGGTTGGCAGTCTTCCAACCACAAAGAGAACAATGGGTCAGCAGTAGCCAGAGAGCAGTGGTTGAGGGACATAGCCAATTGCAGTGCAAGGCATGTCAAGGTATTCAGGTGATTGTCAAAAAGAATTTTCAAGTAGAATCATTTGATATAACTTGAAAGTAGACAGATAATCATAAGCTTTTGTGGGTCCAAAATCCTTTCAGTGGGAAGGCGTGATCAAAATCTGGACCAGGGGTCAAATTTTAGCCCAAAAATCAACGATCTTGGAATCGCTTCAAAATGGACGAGAGCGTAGGCCTCATCGTCATGAACCCAACACAATTTGTTTCATCTCAAACAGACGTCGGGAGCGAGAGATATCGCGATCTGTCTGAATCGTCAAACAGGTAAAAAAATGGATGCTGACTATGCAGTCTGTACAGTCCATACGGATGCTGACGTGGCATGACCATACGCTGACATGGTAGAGGTGACATGGCTTGACCGTACATGCTAATGTGGCAGGTGACATGGCATTCATTTATTGGATGACAGTTGGGCGAATGTTGTTGTGACACATGGAAGTTATTGGGCAAATGATTGGGTGCCACGTGGCCCAATCATGGGTTGTCACGTGGCACCCTGGTATTGGTCTATTTGGTTTGTTAATCAAAAATTTTTATGGAGTCCGTGGGATTCGAACCCCGAACCTCCCACAACAGTCAAATCTTTGGTAAAGTCCGTCGTGCCAATGGGTCACACGTTGATCCTTGATAGTGATATGTATTTTAAAATATTTAAATTAATGTAACCTCTGATTAGACGGCGGGTCGGGCCAGGGCTTAGCCCTGACCCGAGGTTTTATTACATTACACATATGGCTGTGCCATATTTGTTTGCGTGGGAGTTGGTATTGTACACAGAGCCCAGTCCCGGTTTATATATAACCACAATACAATGCACATGGTTTTTGGTTTATGGCAAGTGGTTGTGCCTTTGGTCACATAGCGTATTACATGTGACCCTACACCATGCGCGTGCGGTTTTTTAAATATGGTTGAAATGATTAAAGTTTTAGCCCATGGTATTTTGTGTTAGTCCATATGACTTCAACCTTAGCACAGTGGTTTTAAAACGGTTTTGGCAGTTGGCCATTTTTACATTTGCGCGAGGTCGTATGGACCCCTATGTGCCCAGGTGCTAGGCGGTTAGGGGATGGTGCACCCATAACCATCCTATAGTTTGCACCGTTGGCGTGGTTGTTCTTGGTGCTAGGTTTTCACGCTATATATTGCGTGTGTGCCAGGTTCATTGGACAAGGGTGCATTTTGTAGATGCAGAGACAGCAAGCTTGAAGGAGGAAAATGGAGGAGGCCTAACTTCTTCATCTTTTGGCCAATTGAGGTGCTGTAAAATCCCAGATAGGGGTTTTTGGACATCCTGAATCCATTGGCACTGTTATCAAGGCCATTTGAATATTTCTTTTGTAGTATCCATTGAAGTTTTAGCAAGCTCTAGGGAGCTTGAAGCCCTCATTGATGGAGGACATGTTTTGGTGAGCATATGTTTGTTTTCTGTGATTGAATAATCATTTTTGGCTAATTACTATGCTCTGAACACATTGGGACAGGTTTCAAAGGCTGTTGGGGACTTTTACAGGTGTTTTTTCCAAAGAGAAGCTCAGGGAAGCTTATGGCCACATGTAGAAGAGGTCATGCCTGGATGAGCCATGATCCGTTTTCAGAGTTCTATTAGTCATTTTTGGGATTTTTATGTGTTCTGATCTCAATGGTACAGTCTGTTTTTCCATTGGAGTTGAGAAACAGATTGTAAAAGAACTTTTGACAAATTAATCCCAGAGAGCCAAGTCCATTGATGGAGGCTCAAGGAGATGTAGCCCGGAGGGGGGTGAACTCCTTTATCATATTGTTATTGATGTGAGTTTGATGGTTTATTTGCTGCAAGTTATGTTGCTATGTATTTATTGAAAGTAAATATATAATCATTTAAAAGAACATATCCTCACACATAAGCATTTACAAGAAGATACATGAACTTAACACATAAGTTTATCTTTCTTATTTTAACACATGAAGCAAGGTCTTGTAAAGTTTATTTTAATGAAGTAGAGGGTGCTTGCATAACATAACAAGTCAGCCTTCTATTTTCAAATCACATCATCATCATAGATTTTTATAAATTCACTTAGAGGGTTTGGTGCACTTGCTCCCCTTGATGTTCTGAGTGTCTCTGGTTGAGTCGAAACATCCATCGGTGATTCGGTCTGCGGCATTGTGATTTTAGTGTCGCTTAGCCCATCGATATCATTGACGTATATAAGCTCAAGGTCGCTTGGGCCTACCTGAATTTCATCTAGATTGTTGGCAGGGGACCTTGTCATGCCTGTGAGGTCTGGTTCGTCTCACAACTGATCGATCACTTGTTGTTCCTGTTCAATCATTAGTAATACTCTTTCCCATGCATCTTGTGTCATATGGAAACCTCTACCTTGCACCGAGGCTACCTGGGAAATCTATGCTACCTCGACCACTACCTGGGGAACTGCTGCTTCAGCTGCTATCATTTCCTCTCTGGCCCTGAGGGCCACTTGATTCGATTTCTCTATGGTTGTTGTTTTTTCATCCAGATTCATGGCCATAAATTTGGTCATTTTGGGATCAACCATCCATGCCACCACCTTGTCCTAGTCTTGGGCATTTTCTGTGAAGAGTTCATCTTCGAATTTGTCGTGGGCATATGGTCAGTAGAATGACACTTGCGAAGCATGTTTCAAGACTAGACCCTTTGCGTTGTGTTTTCAGAATCGGTTGGTCTGGAATCAGAATTCTAATTGGTTCAAGCCTTCCTGCTTGACTTGAGTGGTGTATTTCACTAGGTATAAACCTACATGGAATCCATAAGGTATAAATTCTCGCTTCTTATCTTTGACTAGGGTAGCATTGTAACCTTACAGGATGGTCTGGTAGCAGATCTCTCCCATGACAAGTCGGTCAGGAACATGTGCTGGCAAGAGATGAGGAGCCCCAGTGGCCCCAAATACCCTAATATAGGTATCGTGTTCATCCAGATACTAGTGGCTGACCTTTGATATCACCTTTTTGGCTGTGACCGATAGTCTGGGACACTCTTTCTTAAAAAGAATAAAATGAATGGGTGCGATGAATTCATCACATATGAGGGAGTAGGATTTTTTGTACATATTCTCCCACAAGACGCTGAAATACACATGGACCAGGAGTTCCAAGACATGCCAACTCAGGTTCATGATGGAAAATATGTTTCTGGCGCACATGACATCTAGTAAATAAGAAGCCACATAGAAGGATGGAGTCTCTCCTTCTTTTGGCATCTGGGCCTGTTGTATGCAGATGCTCAACTGCTTGGAAATGATGGCTCCCCAATTGAAACCTATCCCAAAAATATCCATTGTGTAATATAGAGGCATCCATGCCTATGAAAACTTGGAGCAGTCTTTCTCCCCATACAACCGAAAAATGAGAGCCATCAGATAGATGTACGACTGCCTTAAGTTGGTCGTCCGGTACCAGCCGGAGGTCCAATTGGTGTATTTTTTTATTTTACCTCCACTAGGAGGCCATCACCTAGCCGTTGTCATGGAATTTATAGAAGTCTATAATGAAATCAGTGTTCATTCATTCCTCTAGGTCTTTAATCTTGTAGTAATTATGCACCTCCACCGGAAGGAAAACCCTGACACACTCATCGTTATTGTCATTAATCAAACATTTTTTTGTGTCCGTGTGGTCAATGAGCCACTTCAAAAGTTCTATGTAGGGGAACATTGGAGTCCTGCTTGCTACCATGTGCAATTATGATCTTTGGATATTCATAAAAACTTCATCGTCAAGCTTCCTCATATCGGGGTCATTGTGCGGGATATAGTCCGAGAATTCTTCTCGGCTGATCTTCTTGAAGATTTTTCCCCAGTGTGGGAGTACCGCCTTGGTCTCTATGCTTGCCTCTGTGTCTCCAAGGGCCGAAGGATGAGTGAAAACCTTCTTGGTGGATGTCCTGATGACTGGTTTCGATCTTGGAGTAAATTCTATTTGTTTTGTGGCCCTTGGAGAAGAGCCTTCTCCTACCTCTAGTTCCTTTAGTTTCGGCTCTCTTGGTGATCTCCTAGTGTTTGGATTTCTTGGAGGCATTGTTCCTACAACCGAAAAAAGTCTTTTAGAGATTGTGTATAGAGAAACACTGGATAGAATATATATATGAAGTGTAAGCATGAAAAATCCACACACTGATACATACCTATAAAGCTTGCGAAACCTTGTTTGTTGATACTCACAAAATCTCTGTAGCTTTTGAATTGCATGCTTCGCTTCTCTGGGTGCTCTAAAACTCCTTTGAATGCAAAATTATTTCTTTCACAGTGGCTCAAGAGAATTTAAACAAGGGAAAATCTTACTGCGTGGTATCAACCATTTAATTCGGGTGATGAATAGAATTCAAACAAACCTACCGCCGAATCTCTGCAACATTGAATTCATCATGGGTTGGCGGCAGAGGGGTGGAGGGTGATGTGGTCTAGTGGTAATTTCAAACGGCTATTTTGATTCGTACATGAAGTAGCAACTAATGTGGGATTTGGTATTAATTAACCCCTTAAATGCTCAAAATCTAGTCATATCTAGTGCTAAAACGTCCCATCATGTCTCTTTATCGGTGGGTGGATCGGGGATCGGTGTTGCACTATGAACATTTTTCTTGATATCCTTCTGCAAAAACCTATGACATCGATTGATTTCATCGTAGGGTGTTGACGTGGCAGAACTGACTCAGAAGTGTGACTAGGCCCTAGGGAACTAAGAATGACTTGGGGGAAAATTAGATCATAAGGTTCTCCAATCTGGCAAAGACACATAGAAAAGAGGACAGATGGCCTAATCTGTGTATTAATTGGAGTTGGGGTTTTCATTTACTTATTCGGTTTAAAACATACCTTAAAGTGTTGATGCCGAACAATGTCATGGATCGAAAATCGACGATACCTATCATATGTTTTTCTATGGGTTCGATTCCTCAAAAAATTCCTGATGCTGAAGTTTGTCGAGGATTGGCAATTGGGAAAACATTTTTAGCATGATCACAAATCCGTCATGATCCTCTTAGTTCTTACTCGATTCCAATATGCGCATCGGTTATCGGTCATCAGAGATATCTTTTCCTTTTAACAACTACTTCCTTTGTCTTTTACCAATGCCGAAGGGGATCGTTTATCGAGGAAATCCTTGTGTGATACTTGTTGTGAACCAAAAATTTGCTTTTGTAGATACCGGTGAATATCAACGCTCAATGACTAAGGTTTTCCGAGTGAATCCCTCCCATCTTTTAATTCTTTCTGATTTCAAATTTGGGCGCATCGGGTGAAATCTTTCAGCTATTGATTCTTTATTTAAAGTTAAGCCCTTTTAAGTCATGGGGTTTCATAGATTCAAACAAACCTTGAAAGGCAAATGAGAGTCAAGATAATCAACAAAGGAAACATTTCTCAAAATGAAGTCGAATTAGATAATGAAAAAGATCAAGTGGTACAAAAAAAGTAAAAACTGACATAGGATTTTTATGGTGTGTTGAGTGCTCAACACATGTCTGTATCCACCCCTGTCTCATGTCAAACTTCTTCTTCCATAGGTATATCCTATGTTTTTTTCCTCACTTCTGCTACACATACCTGTTCTCTGGTAACTTTCGGTGTCTGCCATGTGCGCGATGGATCCTTTGTGGAACGACCTTGTGGTTTCTTATGTGTCCTTCATTTCTTTTGAGGTGGGTTGCTTCCCCCCACTTGGCCTTGTGTTGTCTTCTTCTTCTTGCTGGAACTATTTCTACCTATCTGCTGCACGGGGACTGTTCTGTCCTACGTCTAAGTTTGTATTGTTGGAAATATATTTGGCATTAATGGCACCTTCCATTCAGCAGGACACTCCTAGACCTCCATTTGTATATCTTGCGTCATCACATAGCAGCTCAGTTGTAGCCACTCCTTTGTTGGATCCCTCTTCACCTGCAACCACATATTGTGGTGCGTTGCCTGAAAGTTAGAAATTTGTCCAAACTCTTGGACTGTCTCAGGTAAAATTCTCCATGTTTAGGCTAAGTGTTCATGGATGTCTGACATATATAGTGTGAATGTATCATTTTTTACCTTCTTCTTCTTCGGGTCTGTTGTGCTCCTTAGTGATGTGTACCGGGTTGCACCACACTTTCCTATTCTATGAAGAAACATAGTATACACTGGTGCTTTCCATCCTACTAGTGCAATGAGGATGTGTAACCATGAGTAGTGGAACTCAAAGCCCCAATATTGTGTATCCTTACAATCTTCCAGGAAGGAATTGAGCATATAAGTACCCAAACTCATCGGGCTCCCCTTTGGGCACTACGTTGTAGCCACTACCACTCTTCCTGGTACTTATTCCTTCCTTTATTTACTCATTAACTTGCATGATAGAAACCTTGTAGCAAATTTTGTCACCGGATCATTTATGTCACTGATCTTGATCCCCCTATTCCCCTTATCTGTGCCATATTTTTCTTTAATTTCATCTGAAATGGCCTTTGCCTTAGTATTATCCTCCAGATATTGTTCTGGCTTGTCCCCATCCATGGGTAGCCCAATGATTATAGATATTAAGTTCACATTGATAGGCACTAGCCTATCCATCCATAAGACACCTCCATGCACCCTTTCTAGGAGTTTTTTCACACATCCATTGATATGTTTACCACACCCAAAGTGCGGTATATCTAGTAAGTTCATAATCCCTGTGTTATAGAGCCCCATGATCCACTGCGCAGGCTCTAATAGTGGCACACTTGATGGGCCCTCTCCTCTACTTTCCATGTAGTTGTGTTGTGCCAAATCCGGGAATTTGACGATGTTTGCTACATCATGGTCTGAGTATTTCATAGTGTTCACACCTCCTATCATTTCATCATCTGATTTCACTCCATTTGGGATTTTTGGCATTACTATTATAAATTCTGCTTGAGCACACAATACCCCTTGCACACTTCTTTCAGCCTCAGTTTTCTTTTTCCCTTGCAGGGACGACGCCCCGACCTACAATATGCCTTCTTTCTTTATTTCTTGTTCTTCTTCTGGCCCCAAGCCTTGCTGCACTGAACCCATGGCATGTTATTCATGTTGTGGCCCTTTTCCTCTCGATGCGTCAGACTCTGTTATTTCCGTGTCTTCCTCAGGCTGACCAACCTCCTGCGATGGGTTTCCTTAATCCTCCACTTGCGTGCTATGTGGCTCATACTATGGCGTATGGATTTCATCCACATCGACTATTGTTGGCATGTCCTATGTCCTTGGTTGCATCACCCAAGCCCTACTTCTTGTTTTTCAACCGACCCTGCTCGGCACTCCAACTCGTGGTGGCGACATCTTTCTAGAATCCGAACTATTGTGCTATAAATATTGACCTATTGTCAAGAATCCTCACTCTCTTGCGCTTAAGGTTTGCTCTTCACTCTTCTCCTTAGAAAAAATACAAATGACTACATTTTCCCCCTTTTTCCGAATTTATAGCGGGATGACATACTAACAACTGTTTCACACTAACAGTTTTTTATTTTTCACTTTTTCCTGTGCACTACACTTTTTGACCCTGTCTACTACTTTTCAGCGTGCAATGTATTCAACACTAGTTTTTCTGCAACACACTGTTAATGCTAACAATTTTATTACATCAAAACCTTTATAATATTCTCCTATCTTTTTGTCTTCTTACTACATTTCTTATTTTTATGGATTTTTGTCTTTTTCTTCTAACATATACTATATACAATATGTACAATCATACCTTCTTTTTCTACTTTTACCTTAGGATTTTAGGTCGACTGTCTTGATGCAACTTCATTTGACTGCCATTCACTAGTCCTCTGAGATTATTTCCTGCAATATCTTTCAGTTGCACAACACCTCCATTTGTGATGGCCTGTACCTGATGAGGCCCTAACCAACGCATATTGAACTTCCCCGGGTGTTGTAGATACCTGTTGTCATAGAGGAGAACTAGATCTCCTTCCTTAAATATTTTCTTCTTTATGTGCCTATCATGCCAAGATTTTTCCTTCGCTTTCTATACGTCCTGGTGATATCCTACTAGAATTTTGTCTTCTTCCAACTCCATGAGTTGATCCAATATTCCATGCACAACACCTTCTTCTATCATGTTGATGATCACTGCAATGCATAGACTAGGTACTAAATAATCCAATGGAACCATTGCTTCCTGCCCATACACTAGTATGAATGGTGTCTGTCCTATAAGCTTCTTGCATGTAGTCCTGTAATCCCATAATACTGTTGATACCTTCAAATCCCAATCATCCCTATTCACATTGTAAATCTTGGTCAGTGCATTTTCTATAATCTTGTTAAAAGATTCTACTGTACCATTTTCCTGGGGATGGTAAGGTGTTCTCTTCTGATGATGTATCTCGAATTCTTATGTCATAGCTATGCTTGTATTGTTAATAAAATGAGTTCCTTGATCACTAAACAAAATTTTTGGACATCCAAATCTGGTTACCACATTCTCAAAGAGAAATCGTGCTTCAGTTTATGTGTTTCAATCTTTTATTGGGGTTTCTTCGGTCCATATGGTTAAGTATTTTGTCACAGTGATGATGCATCTGACTCCTGACCTCCTTGCTGGTGGGTTAATGGGTCCATTGAAATCCACAACCCATTTATCAAATACTTGTAAAGTTACCTGGGGAATAAGTGGCATTTCATCCCTTCTGGATAGTTTTCCAACCCTCTGAAAGACATCACAGGTCTGATAGTATTCCTTTGCGTCCTTATGTACTGTAGGCCACCATAATCGTATGTGCAACACCTTCTATGTTGTAAGATTTCCTACATAGTTCCTCCATCTATACCTTCATGTGCTTCTACTAACACCATGGAGCATTCATGCTCTATCACACATCTTCTTAGAATTCCATTTGCACCTAACTTGTATAAATGACCCGCAATCAACTGATAGTCTACAGCGCACACTACCAACTATTTTTTTTTGTGCGACAGTAAATTCCCTAGGAGCCATTCATGTGCTAAAAAATCCAACAATGTCAGTAAAATAATCATCAACAATTTGAAAAAAGAAGTAAGTTAGCATCAGGAAAATTCTCCTCCAAGTTCTTTGGCTCCTATTCATTAGTAATTCTTGATAGATGATCTGGTCCTGCATTTAGCTTCCTTGGTTTTACTATGATTTCAAAATCAAACTCCTGAAACAATAAGATCCATCTACAGATCCTCCCCCCCAACATTGGTTTGTTAACTAGGTACTCCAAAGCAGCATGATCTGTAAAAATCTTAAAATGTTGACCCAATAAATAATGTCTGAACTTTTGTAGGGAATATACCATAGCTAGACCTTCCCTTTCTATAGTATTATATTTCTTCTCAGACTCAGGCAAATTTCTGTTGGCAAAATATATTGGGTGATTGCTGGCTCCTTCACCTGGTTGTGCCAAAATTGCTCCAAGTGCAATGGATGAAGCATCCACATGCACATGAAATTCTTTTGTCCAATCTGGTAAGCTTAGAATTGGTGTTGTCACCATCATTTCTTTCAGTATGTCCAAGCTCTCTTGGCATTCATCATTCCACTGAACCTTGATGTATTTCTTCTGTAATTTTTCCATGGGAACAATAATCTTTGCATATCCCTTTATGAGTTTCATGTAGTACCCTGTGTGGCCCAATGTTTCTCTCAATTTGCACACTAAATTTGGTGGTAGAAAATTGACAATAATGACAATATTTACAGGGTATACTATCAAGCCCTATTTGCATACGATTTTCCCAAGTAGGATGCCAAACGGTGTGCTCAATATACATTTCTTAATGTTCAATGAGATATGAAATTGCCTACATATTTCTAACATTAACCTCAATATTTCTACATGGTCCTTCAATAAATTGAATATTTTCTAGTCATCCAGATAAACCTCTAAAACTTTATGTATAAAATCCTTGAATGCAGATACTACTACTCTACAAAATATTGTTGGTGCATTCTTTAAACAAAATGGAATTACTGTGTACTGATATGACCCCCACTCTGTTGAAAATGTAGTTTTGTACCTGTCCTCCAAAGAAATTATGATATGATGGTAACCTGAAAAATCCATTTGTGAAAGAGTACACTTCTTGTCCTCCCACATTCTCTAGAACCTCATCTGTAAATGGAGTAGGAAAAGGATCATGTAGACATGCATCATTTAACTTCCATAGATCCACACATATCCTAATCCCTCCAGTCTTCTTTTCCTAGACCACCATTGGACTAATCCACTCTGATTCTTCCACAGGCTCTATGATTCCTGATTCTAGCATCCTATCAAGTTCTGCCTTAACCTTCTTCTTATAGATGAGGTTTAATCTGTATGGTCTCTTTCTAATTGGTCTTGCCTCTGGTCTAAGAAGTTTCTTTATTTCCCAAAGTTCTCCTGCTACCCCTTTCATCTCTGAAAATGTGGTTGGGAATAAGTCACTATACTCGTGCAGTAATTCAATTATTTTTTCCATTGTCTCACTCTCCCAGTAATCCACAATGTTGGCTATTTTGGGCTACTCTTGAGTCCCAATATTGACATTTTTAATATTCATAGGTGCATTAAACTCTTATGATTTTAACTAGGGTCCTTCCAACCCTCTTTCTCCTTCCCCTTCTAATAACTGTATGTCACGTGGGTTTTCCTATACTTCTTCATCCTCTGTGACCTGATAACAATACACTAATTGTTCAAGTGTTTATTTTCTGTAATCTTTGTCTACTATCACTATATCTACCCCATACTCTTCAAATATCTTCCCTTTGATCCTCTATAATTCCAGATCCACCCATGGATTCTCACTTTCAAATGAAAAGGTCCTAATAAAGTTTTTTTGCACTGCGTCCTAACTTGTAGTTTCTCTGCACAATTTCTTATCCTTGTACCAATTACTAGGTATCCCTTCCAACGTATGAATAATGTGATGTGTCCATTCCTCCGGTGGCACCAATATCCAGTTAGTGACACAATCATATATGTTTTCTTGGGTTCCCTCTTTCATCATACTTATGTAAGAGTCTATCATGTTGACTCCTCCCAAATCTTATGCGCATCAGTCTATTACATTGATACCAATCCCGAATCACCTTCTTATGTGCACCCCACCATCGTAAAGGTATGTTTCTCAGTGCTATATCCAATACTAATAATATCTAACTATCCAAAAACTATGATTTCAACTCTGTCAGGATTTTTTCTAGATTGTCTTCTTCAGTAAATGTGGGAAATTGTCTTACTTATGTCCCAACCCATCTTACTGTGTGTGTAACTCTAGCGCACCACCTAGTAGAGACTTCATGCAATATTTGCTGCCAATTTTCTACTCCAGTATTAGAATCTGACATGTCGGAATCAATACTCCTCCAACTGAGCACGCCATCTATAGTTGGATTCACATAGTCTTCTTCTCGTGCAGTAGTCCTATACAACTGGTTCACATCATCCTCTAGAACATTGTTAGGCACAGGTTCTACATATCTTTTACAATCTGAGGGATCTAAAGGTGCTACTAACCTAAAGTTCCCAGCTTCAAATATCATATTTCTAGTCTTTAAATTAATTATGGCATGATTATCAAAGGCCCAATCAATTCCCAATAATGATAGAAATGGTATAGACTCGTCCACCATATCCATCACTTCAAAATATGTTGTGGTGTGCACACCATCTAGATCCATTGTTATATTCTTCAATCCACCTATGGGAATCACTCTCTACTGGTTTGCTAGCTTCAATTGGATATTGGAATACCCTAATGTAGGTTCTCCCATTGCTTCCCAAGTCTTCTTTGGAAAAATGTTGACATCTGATCCTAAGTCTAGGATAACATTTCCCATGTTAAAGTCTCCTATATTTTCATTCAATCTGAACTCTCTACTAGTTATTTTATTTATATGGACTTGATTAATATTCTTTGGTTTTGTTCCTACCCCTTCCTCTATGCTCTATTTCTCAAGCAAACGTTTAAACAAATCTTTTCTTCCTTAAGAGTTTCCTTCTCCTTCTTTGCATCAAAATGTTGTTGTGGCTTAGTGTTATTCTGAATCCAACACTGAGATTCCTTCTTATGATCATGCGCATATGCTCATGTTTTCACTCCTCCTCTAGTTAGTATATTGATGTTCCTCCCATGATCCCTTACTTTTGCAGCAATCCACTGAACATTCTGGTTATTTAGATTCCTCTTTTCCTAGATCTTTATCATTAACTTCAGGCAATCTTCTGTTACGTGATCTGTTGCACGACAATACATACAAGTTGTTGTTGGTTGAGGATAATCTCTGGCATAGTGTCCTTTTTGTTGACAATTATAGTAGATAATAGGCCCTCTGCCTCTGCCCATTCCTCCTCTTCCTCTACCTCTGAATCCTCCTATGTTCCCCTGTGGATCCATGTTCTGATACTGTGGTGCTTGATTATACTGCGAAGGCTGTTGAAATTGTTGCACTACTTGAAACTATTGCACATTGCCAAACTGTGGCACAGACTATCCTGCTATCAAATCAACTTGCATCCTATATGCATCTGAGGTTCTTTCCTTCATTAAATCTAGGGTTATACAATTTTTGTCTTCATTCCCCACTGACTTACAAAAGTTACAGAAAGTACTCTTCGGTTTTGTCTTGTACTTCTGCATCATAGGGCAGTGATAAGGATCATGCCCATGTGTGCTTCATATTTCACACCAAGGCCCTACTGTAGGAAATGGATTTGGCAACCCTACTCCTAGGTATTGTGCAAATGTTGGACACTCATTCTTGTGATGTCCCTCTGATCTGCATAGGGTACACCACACTACTTCTCTTTTCTCCCTACTTTTATTATGGTTTAATTGCACTATCAAGTTCTTCATGTCTTCCTTCATCTCCTCAATGGCTGGATTTGTTTGATTATACTGATTCTCCTCTAGCTGCATCATTGCTTATAGTGCCTCTTCCTGGGTTGTAAGTCCTACCTCAATGGTTGGATCTGTCTGATTATACTTATTATACTACTTATGTTGTCCCAATGGATATTTGAAATGTGGTAACAGAGAATTTATAAACAACTTTATGTGTTGCATGTCAGAAATGGGATACTTCAATTTACCTTTCAATGTCTTGAATTTCTGATCGATGTCTCATACATAATCTCATAGTTTATGTATAACCTCAATCATCTCATTCATAAATTGATCCTCTAATTTCTGCCTCTGAAACTCAATGATAAGTTCCTACATGATCTCTACTACTGTTCCCGATGCACCCTATGGATTGTTTACTACTAGCTTCATGTACCAATCCAACACAGTTTCTAAATGTTATTGCTACATACGTTACTTTTGTTGCCTCATCAATGATTCTTTTTGCTTCCCATATTCTCTCAAACATGAATAGGTGTTTCTATGGGTCTTTTGTTCCATCCCCATGGAATTCTGGTAATCTTATCATTGGATCTACACCTGCCATTGTGGAATGTGTTGTACCTTCTTTGCATAGTACTATTATCTATGTACTGTTATTTGGACTTGAAATCCCATTGGTATTGCTACTGGTACTTCCACTTGTACCCTCACTTCTATTCTAATCTCCTAGATTCCTCTGACTGTCAGTCATTGATTCTCTATACAAATATTTCTTTGTTGACATGTTAATCGTACATGGGGTTGTAGGTTCTACACTGATTTGGATCTAGACAGGGGTACTTGCTTCCACATTATATTTCGATCCTCTAGTATTTATTTCATATGTGGCACACAATATTTCTTCAATGTGATCCACAACACAAAGATCCTCTACCTCTTCCTCATCACTTTCCAAGCATTCCCTCTCGGCTACTGCTCTTTTCTTCCTATTGAGATTATATTGGCAGGGTCTGCCACTGTGTGTCATTCTTTCCTTTTGTAGAATTTCCTGGATCTCCTCTTGATCCATCATAATTGGATATTTCTCTTTACTACACTCTCCTCTGTCCATTTCCCTCCTATCTTAGATATTCCTTAGTGTTTCCCCTAACTCCCCCATGCACACAGGGTAATTTAGTTGTCTGATTCCATATTTAATACCCCTTTATCATGCAACAATATTTTGATTGAAGTGTATAATGACCTGATGTACCTTCCCCTTGGGCCCTTAAGAAACTCATATTCTGCTACATTGTAAGACTTCGGCGTATCTACTGTAAACTCAATGATATACCCCAATACAATGTTGTCTAGCCAGAAATCTACCACGCACTTGAATTTTTTATTCACCCTCTTCAACCACGCGATATTCTCTTCTTTCCACTCCAATGATCTAACTCTATTCGTCAGATGGGTATCTTTCAACCAGGTTATCCAATCCTGCAATAGCATGGGAAACTCACTAAAGAAACTTTCATGTATTTTGCTGAATGCATATCTCTCCAAGTACTATCTTGTCTTAAACCTAGGGATTTTATTATCTTTGTGGGAAAAATCTAGTTCCTGAACTGTCAACCATCTTTCAATATCCACTTTCGTGGGGTTCCAACCTAAAAACACCCCCTTTTTTAAACCCTCATGCTATACTGCATGGTACATCCCTCCCAATCCAATCTTCTGAATTCCAACCAGCAACGAAACCATTGTTGGTTATTATGGGATGACCAAGGTTCTAACTATAGGATTACCAACAACCCCTCGACCATTGGCTCTTCTAGATACCAGAAGGCAATGCAATGCACAAAGTGCATTGTGCAGTCTCATTCGAGATGGCTTCAATGGGTGGTTATAGGAATCAAGTATCTACAACCATGGGATGGGATGTACTTCTCTCTAAGGGGCATTAGATCTACTCACCAGCTAGCCCTCAAATTCTCATTCATTATGCTAACTCTAGTTGAATGCTAGTTCTAACCATTGACACAACTATTCCAACAAAACTTCATTAACCATTATAACAACATATACGAAATGACATATATTCATCTACTACAACATAAGCTTCAGATCTAAATACTAACTATGACATTCATCCATTAGTGTTGTTCTACAGATTTCATCAGTTATTCTTAGTGCGCAATATTATTTCCTTTATCATTTTAACATGTTCAACATAAACTCATTAAAGAAAATATAATCAAAAGTACTACAAAAATTCACACATAACCAAGATATATCATGGTTCACCACCTCCTTGGGCTACATCCACAAAGATGAGTCGCTTCAGCTCTTTATTATTCTTCATGAAAAATCTAGTGTCGTGCACTATACATTTCATCCTCCATTTCAATTGATCTCCATAGATCTCAATAGTCCTCACAAAACTGATAACTTCAAACCAATCTACCATTTGACTACCTAACTGACTAACTCTTTTCATAGTCCTAATACATTCTACTTATAAAAAAATGGGACAAATCCCTTACACAAAACCTAAACCTAAGCGGATTAGGTTTGTCCAACTTTTACCGACTCAATCTCGGCTGGTCCATGATCCAACAGTTCTCCAAGTCGGCGCTTGTCCACTTTATAACTCCTTCACAGTAGTTTGTCCACTTTGTAACCTATTTTCCTTGGTGATGGTTTTCCTTTTTTTTTGGCGCTACTTTTCCTCTATTTCCAGCACACTCCCCATTTTCTGGTGCTGCCTTGATTTCTTCAAACTTCCTTGATTTTCTTCCAAAATTGGCATATGCCAACAACGTCCAATTTTGCTTCCAATTTGGCTTCCATTGTTGTGTCCTTTCTTTCTTCCAAAAATGCTTATTGTTTTGCTTACAGTTATTAATTTAATATGTTTTATTTCAATTTAATTAGTTAAATATATCATGTCTCTTAAATAACTTATATGATTATGCAGTAAGTCATATAAATGCATTTGAAATATTTTATAGGATAACATTTATAAACAAATTTTTAGGGAAACAAACATCCATACAAATTAAAAACATCATTATACTTATTAAATCTCCATCAAAATAGAATCTACAATATCCAGGACATATAAAATAACAATATAACTATTATAACATGATCATCATCTATAATTAAAACAAGTGAATCAAATATCTATAATTTAAGTGAATTTGACAACATCCATCATGAGCAGTAAATCAAAACCATCATACGTAATAAATATGCATCCAAAAATCATCAACCACTTTGAATATATAAAAATTGACGAGTCAATATTGATAATATCATCATCATATATATATTAAAACAGGTGAAAGTCAAATATATATTCCAGTAGATCAATATCATTTGAAAATGATATGATACATGTCCAACAATCGACATAAGTCAAAATGATACATCGTGTACAAATGATATAAATAAAAATGATAAATCATGTAAGACAAAATGATACAAGTCAATATGATATGTTATGTCCAAATGATATAAGTCAACATGAAACATGTCAAAATGATACAACTCAATAATATGGTACTGGAGGCTGTGAAAATGATACATATGATAGTAACCATGAAAAGAGGGCTTATAACAATATATAAAAAATGATACATGATGTAGTCTATATGATCATGAATGTCATTGGCTTTTACCAGCAACTGCCTCAACATCATCATCACCATCGTTATCATGAACATCGTGACTTCCATCATCGTCATCTGCATCAACAATGGCATCACTGTCATATGTATTTGATTCATCATGAGCACCATCTTCCATCTAAGCATCAGACCCAACATCATGATCTGGATCTATTTGTTGAGGTTGATCCAGTTCTTTTGGAAGATCCTTGTTCTACAAAAACAAACATTTAGAATGAAAAGTTATTATTTATTTCACGCAATAATTAATTTCTCTGTTATATATCTAATATTAGAACATATAAAATG
>JZKD02S1675931.1:272481-287010 GCA_000966675.3 Picea glauca
TTTTCCACACCTCCAACATACCCTTACAAACTTTCTAGGAGATTTAGATCTACCCTTAGACTTAGATCTCCCACTTGAGAAATTAGATATATTTCTTTCCTGGGAACGTCCTCTTACAAATAATGCATCTTTGCTATGTCCTTCCATATTCTTTCATCTCATCTCTTCCAACAACAAGGATGAGACCACTTATTCAAACTTCAAAGAAGTTGTATTACTACATATGGCCACAACTAGACTATCCCACGAGTCTGGTAAAGAACACAATAGACTGATACATTTATCTTCATCTGAAATTTTAATCTCAATAGATACTAACTGACTTACCACAGTATTGAAGGCGTTCAAATGCTCTGCCACCGAGTCTCCATCTCTCATCCTCAAGTTATACAGCTTCTTTCTCAGGAATAGTTTATTTACCAAGGACTTAGATTGATACAATTTCCCAAACTTTTCCCATAAATCCTTGGTTGTAGCTTCCTCTGACACATTCAGTAATACTGAATCGAAGAGACACAGTCGGATTGTGCTCTTTGCCTTCTGATCCAACTTTTTCCAGTCATCTGCAGAAGTTCCTATAGGTGCAGTACCTGGATCTACCGTGATCCAATGATCTCTGTCCACCAAAAGATCTTCCATCTTGAGCTTCCATAGCTCAAATATTTTCCCATTAAACTTCTCGATCTCCATCTTCGAATTGGTTGCCATTTCTTTTTACCAGAAAAACAATACCGCAAATCTCCCACTGTAACAAGGCTTATCACAGTCCCGAGCCAAACCCTTGACCACAAAGGCATCCCCCTGAAGCCAATAAAGGTATGATACCAAATGTAAATTCCAACCTTGTACAATATCTACTACAAACTAATATTCAAAAAAGAACAGAAAAGATACAATGGAAAATACAAACATTACACAGAGATTTTTCACCTGGAAACCCAACCCGGGAAAACTAGCATATATTATATTCATACATTGTGTTACATTGTTTACAATACAATATACATATAGGATCCAGTGTCATCCAAAACCCTAACCCAATGAGCTCAATTATTCCAAAAACCTAATTCCTTAACCGAAAATAGAAAACCATCAGCAAAGAAACCATGTGCCGAAAAACCACCTAAATATAATGCGGTCCCGAAAAAGCGGTCCCGCCGAAAAAACAATTCGGGGACGCTTCCCCTGAACCCCCGCGCATGGGGCTCCACCCCCCTACACCCCCCTCTAACCCCACTGCATGCCCAACACAAACGCTCAGACACTACTACTTGTGCAAAGAATATAACACATACCCAACAACATTTCCAACAAAGTGTTTGATAAAATCACATAAAGAAACATACTAATTTGGGCATCAAATATATTATTTCTATTCATCCTAGTTGGGAACATTACAATGGTATCAGATATGGTGGTTCTTCCAAGCTGTGAATACATTGATTCCTAGGAGAAAGGGTTGTGGAGGACAAACCTTTGAAGATTCACCGGAAAGAGAAACAAAATAGAACAAAATAGAGTTAGAGTCAGAGGGAAGCATGGGAGACAACCATGAAGGGAATATGCTCCAAATATTAAAAGGTCTGGCCATGGGATAGAATGAGGAATCCCAAATATAGGCATGGAAAACAAGGTTCTAGCAACATACCCTTGAGGTGCTCACACAGTTGGTGGGCGAATGTGGGAACACAAATGGTGCATGTCAAGGTAGACCCAGTGGATCCCATTAGGGTGATAGGATACACATGAATAGCAACAACAACCATACCCAAGGTCAGAGCAGGAGCCTAAGGATCCCTATGCCCTTATTACCATATTTATTGATAGGTCATCCTATAAAAGCATAGGAGAAACTAGATCAGGGGCTTGATATTAACACTTCATACTAAGAGTATGAGACGATAGATGAAGATATCCATGAGAAAGTTTCCTATAATGACCTCTTTGATCTCAAATAGAAGTAAAAACCTAGGGAGTGGAATAGATGAGGGTAGAGCTAACAAAACTTTGAACTCATGTGCAAGGTGGGAAGGTTGACTATCCCACCCTTTGATGGGTCTTCCAAGAGAACGACTAGAGAATGGGTACATAATTTTGACACTTACCTCCAACTTAACCCAATGACCAAGGCATAATAAATTAAGTATGCCACCCTCCACTTGGAAGGAGAAGCTCACGAATGGTGGTATCATGGGATGGTGACATTAGGGCATGCAAACATCACTTCATAGTAGGATCCTAAGGATTCTTAGGCCCTTATTATAACATTTCTTGATAGGGCAGTTTATAGGAGCACAAGAGTGTTAGAAAAACGGGATCACAGAGTAATAAAATAAAAAAAAATGTGGAAATAAAACACAGAAGATACACAATACAATAGAGACACAGATATGCATGGTTCACCCAGTGTGGGTTACATCCACCAGATAAATTTCCATGTCCTTCCTTTTTATTATCCATCAAATGAAGGGATACAACCTACAACACACTCGCTACAACTTCCTCTTCTTTCTCTCACAGTATCCTCTCTCAGAATACAATATTCACAATGATGCATAGTCGCAATACATTTCCCTCATAAAAGAGGATTTCCTTCTAGGGAAAAAAACCCTAACATAACTTCTACCATCAGATCTGTGACCTTATAATGAATGGTTCATATTTACTATGAAATTACAATATACATTTACAAGGAAATTTTTCCTTTGGGAGCTTCGTCCCCTAACGCTTGTCGGGGGCCCACTTGTTCCCAAACCCTCCATTTGGGGGGATGAGCCCCCCCTGCAACTCCCCTCGCATGGAGGGGTGTACAGTCTTTATGGGGTATAAAAAACGATGAAAACAATGACCTATGAAACAAGAAGATAATCATGCTCCACAACCAACTATATCCCACTTGGAGAGTGATCACAACAACTCCACTGTTGTTGTACCTACTGGAATATACTCCACTTTGGACCTGGAAAATTTATCATCTTCACCTTCATGCTTGAAGACCAATTAAAACTAAGAAGGAACTTAGTTTCTCCTTTGTTAAGATGTCTGCATGATTCTGGCTAGTGTGTATCTTTTCCAACTTCAAATGTCCATATTCCAAGATGGATCATATGAAACGGTACCTGAGCTATATATTCTTAGTCTTCGACTGGAAGGCTCATTTATTTGCAAGATGAATGGAAATATCGTTGTCACAATACAAAATACTATTCTCTTACTTCTTTCCCGATTCCTCCATAAACTTCTGTAACCAAATCATCTCTTTACTATCCTTTGTAGCAACAACATACTCTGCCTCTATTGTTGAAAGTGCAAAAACCTTTTGCATTATTGAAATCCAACTTACTTTTGTTCCACCTACAGTAAAAACATACCTTGTGGTGCTCCTCCCACTATCTTTATCACCTTCCATATTTAAATCAACATATCCCTGTAGAACAATGTCTGAACCACCAAAGCATAATGCATGAGTAGCAGTACCTTTCAAATACCTGAGAATCCGCTTTATTTCCTCCCAATGTTCTTTATCTGGATTGGTCATATACCTACTCACAACTCCCACTGCATGTGAAATATATGGTCTTGTGCAAACCATCGCATATATCAAGTTGCCAAATGTTGATGAATAAGGGACCTTGGACATGTATTCTATATCCTCCTGTGTCTTGGGACACATTTCTTTGGTTAATTTGAAATGGCTGGCCAAAGGTGTACTAACTCGTTTTTCATTCTGCATTCTAAACCTCTCCAACACCTTTGTAGCACCCAAGGTGACCAAGGATTTTCTTTGCAGCACCCAAATCCTTCATCGCAAATGAATTAGATATTTTTTTCTTGAACACATTTATAGCCTACATATTAGACCCTTCAATAAGAATGTCATATACATACAATAGCAAGATAATATAGTTTACATTTTCCAGTTTTTTAAAATAAACACAGTGATCAAAATGGCATCTACTATAACCTTGTTCTGTCATAAACCTATCAAACTTCAAATACCACTACCTTGGAGCTTGCTTTAGGACATACAAGCTCTTCTTCAACCTGCATACCAAATTTTCCTTCCCTTTGACCTCATACTCCTGTGGCTGCTGCATATAAATATCTTCCTCCAAATCCCCATGGAGAAAATATGTTTTTACGTCTAACTGTTCAAGATGTAAATCTTCTACTACCACAAGACTTAAAATAGTCCTAATTGAAGTCATTTTAACAAGAGGAGAAAATATTTCATCAAAATCTATACATTTATTTTGTGCAAACCCTTTTACAACAAGTCTGGCCTTGTACTATTTTTTTCCTCCATCTTCTTCCTTCAACTTGTAAACCCATTTATTTTACAATTCTCTTTTTCATGCATGCAATTGAACCAAATCCCAAGTCTTTTTATTTACCAAGGAATCCATTTCCTCTTTCAGGTCTTGCTCCCACTTATTTTTAGTGTCTATATTCATTTCCTCTTTATAACATTCTGGTTCACCAGAATCAGTCAACAATAAATAATACAACGAAGGAGAGTATCATTCAAGGGGTCTACTTAACCTAGTAGATCTTAGAACAACACTTGCAGGAGTTTGAAGTACCTATTGCTCATAATGTTGTACATTTTTATTTTCTAGTGCTTTTGGAATTTATTTTTCAGTGATCTCTCAAGCACTATGTATTATGGTTTTTCTTTTTCCTATTTCTTTCCCTGCAACTGATCTATGTACATGATCTTAGCATTGAATATGACATCTCTACTCCTAATGATTTTGTTATTTTCATAATCCCATAAGCAATGACCAAAATCATTAACACTATATCCAATAAAGGTACACTTCTTGGATTTTTCCTCAAGCTTTGTTCTATTTTCTTTATCAATATGGACAAATTCTTCACAACCGAAAGTCTTCAAAAAAGAATAGTTTACCTTTTTACCTGTCCATGCCTCCTATAGAATTCTACCATCCAAAGAGCTTGAAGGTCCTTTTTTTATTAAGTAAACAAAATTATCTACAACATCTTCCCAGAACTGTAAGGGCAAACCAACAAGCAATCTCATACTCCTTGCACGCTCCATGATTGTTCTTTTCATCCTTTCTGACACACCATTTTCTTGTGGTGTTCATGGAATTGTCTTCTCTCTACGAATCCCATGGTATGAACAATAATCATCAAACTTCTTTCTATAATATTCACCTCCATTTTCTGATCTGAAACACTTCAACCTTTTTCCTGTCTCATTCTCAACCAAAGCTTTCCATTTCTTAAAATTATCAAAAACATCATATTTTTTTCCGAATGCAATAAACCCAAGTTTTTCTAGTTTCATCATCAATAAAAGTAACATAATAATGATAGGCACCAAGAGATGATACCTGATCTGGTCCCCATACATTTGTATGAACAAGTTCTAACCTTTCACTCTTTTTTTATTTTCTAACTCTGAGAAATATGACTTTTTTTTTTCCATAAACACAAAGCTCACATAAATCCAAATAAATTTGTTTAAGATCTGACAACAAATTTATTTTGTGAAGTATCTGCATCCCCTTCTCACTCATGTGTCCAAGCCTATGATGCCAAAGTGTTGTATCCACTCTGGTAGAAGCTAAAGAGATAGAAGAGTCAATATTACTAATACATAAATACAATGTACCTACCTTCCCTCCTTTTTCTATCACCAGTGATCCTTTGGTGACCTTCCACACCTTATCTGTAAATATGTATATACAACCTTCACTTTCCAACTTCCCTGTTAAAATTATATTTTTCCTTAGATTTGGAACATGTCTTACCTCCTTCAACAACCACTGGTTTCCATTCCTTTTCTTTATTTTTACCTTTCCCATTCCATCAATTTTGCATGGTGCATCATCACCCAAATGAACCTGTCCAAAATCACCTTGAACACAATCTAGAAAATGTTTCCTATGGGTTGTGGCATGAAATGAAGCCCCTGAATCTACTACCCAAGACTCAAAAATATTATCTATAGAAAGAATCAAATCATCTTGTAACACATCACCAACTACATTTTCTTCCTGATTTTTATCCTACTCTTCATCTCTTTGTTTCTTTGGAGTTCTACAGTCTTTCTTCAAATGTCATTTCTTCCCACAATTCCAACACTCTATATTTTCTAGTCTCGATTTGGATTTTCCATTCCTATAATTCTCGTGGTTCCTTGATCCATTTCCTATATCCTTTTGTCTTCCCCTATTCTCCATGTTTAACACATTACCCGATGTCTCACCTATGATTTTCCATCACATTTCCTCGCTAAGGATAACACCAACAAAATTATCAAATTTTAAAGTGTTTGAACTAGATACTGAGTTATTTACAACCATGACCAAGACGTTCCAACTTTCTGGCAATGAGCACAATATTATAGGATCCTTGACCTCATAATCAAAGTCCACTTTTACAGAATTTAGCTAATTAGTAACTGTATTAAATTCATTTAAATGATCTGCAACAGACCCACCTTCTGACATATCTATATTAAATAATATCTTCATTATAAGAACCTTATTGGATGCCGAGGTTTTTTCATACATTTTAGCCAATCTTTTCATCAGATCCTTCATTTTATTTTCTTTCAAAATATTGAAGGGCATAGACACTGCCAGGCACAACCATATCATTCCTAGTTCATTTCTGTCAAGAACCTCCCATACTTTGTCCTTCATGGTCATTGACTTGTTTTCTATTCCACCCAATGGTAGGAATAGATCCTTCTTATATAAATATTCTTCCATCTACATCTTCCATAACTAGTAGTTTTGGTCGTTAAACATATCGACCCTAAACTTTCCATCTTCCACCATTTCTCCCACTCGAACCAGAAGCCCTCTTTTCCTACGAGTTAACTTTCTCTCTGATACCAGTTGTTAGAAAAAAAGGATCACAAAGCAATAAAATAAAAACAAATGCGGAAATAAAAAACAAAATATAAACAATACAATAGAGACATAGATATATGTGGTTCACCCAGTGTAGGCTATGTCCACTAGAGAAATTTCCAGGTCCTTCCTCTTTATTATCTAGCAAATGAAGGAATACAACCTACATCACACCCACTATAACTTCCTCTTCTTTCTCTCATAGTCACCTCTCTCAGAATACAATATTCACAATGATGCATAGCCACAATACATTTCCCTCATAAAATAGGATTTCCTTCTAGGGAAAAAAACCCTAACATAACTTCTATCATCAAATCTGCGACCTTATGATGAACGGTCCAAATTTACTATGAAAATACAATATACATTTACAAGAAAATTTCTCCTTCGAGGGATTTTCCCCAGAACCCCTGCTTACCCACAGACCCCACAGGGGGGGCAATCCCCCCTTGCAACCCCCCCATGTGGAGGGGTGTATAGTATTCCTGAGTGTACAGTCTTCATGGGGTATAAACACAACTCAAAACAAAGACCTATGAAACAGGAAGATAATCAGGCTCCACAACCATCAAGGACAAACTGGATCAAGGGAATGATATTAGCACTTCATATGGGGAGTACAAGATGATAGATGAAGATATTTTTGAGAAATTTTCCTATAATGAATTCTGCAATCTCAAACAGAAGTACAAACCTAGGGAGTGGAATAGAGGATCACAGAGACAACATAACTTTGACCTCATGCACAAGGTGGGAAGGTTGACTATTTCACCCTTCTATGGGTCTGCCAAGAGCATGAACAAAGCATGGGTAAATAAGTTGGACACTTACCTTCAACTTAACCCAATGACCAAGGAAAAAGTAATTACATATGCCACCCTCCGCTTGGAAGGAGAATCTCACAAATGGTGGTATCATGGGCTGGTGACATTAGGGCATGCTAGCATCACTTTAGAGTGGGAGACTAAGGATCCCTAGGCCCTTATTATCACATTTCTTGACAGAGAATCCTATAGGATCACATGAGAAACCATATTAGGGGCTTGATATTAACACTTCATACAGGGAGTATGAGATGATAGATGGATATGTCTGTGAGAAAGTTTCCTATAATGAGTTCTGCAATCTCAAACAGAAGTACAAACCTAGGGAGTGGAATAGAGGAGCATAGAGAAAACATGAATTTGACCTCATGCACGAGGTGGGAAGGTTGACTATCCCACCCTTCAATGGGTCTGCCAAGAGTATGACTCGAGCATGGGTACATAAGTTGGACACTTACCTCCAACTTAATCCAATGACCAAGGAAAAAGAAATTATGTATGCCATTCTTCACTTGGAAGGAGAAGCTTATGTATGGTGGTATCATAGGCTGGTGACATTATGGCATGCCAACATCAATTCATATATGGAATTAAATCAGATTTTGATGGAGAGGTTCGACAAGAAGGACCCTGAGATACACTTTAGGGAGCTGACATAGTTGAGACATACAGGTACACCATAAGCATACATCACAAATTTTTAGAGGATGGTAGTTATGGTGACATATATTTGTCAACAAAGGTTGGTGATTCTATTCATGGAGGGTCTAGATGAACCCCTAAGAAGATGGGTGAAGGCATTTAGGCCAAAAGCATTACAGGAGACCATCATGAGAACCCAGGACATGAGGGACACAGTCTCCAAGAAGATACCAACAAAACCCTTAACCCATCATGTGGGTAAGGAGATGAAGTTTCCCCAGAAGCCTTGGACAAGGAAGGACATGATGGATGAGGAGACTCGAAGAGAACTTAGGAGTAATAAGATTTTATACAGTTGCAAGGAGCCATGGGAACCGATTTATCGATGTATGAGAAAAGGTGATGTCCATTATATTGAGGTAGTTTCTGACGAGGAGGAAGACGGTGATGTTGAGGGTATTGGAAAGGATAGAAGTGATCCATCACATGCTATAGAACACGCGCCATTGTAGGACATCCCCAAGGGAGTACCCATTTTCACACTTTTAGGAGTCCCTAAATATTACAACTTTAGATTCATAGGAATTTTGCAGGGGCAGAGGGTTACAACATTGGTTGATGGTGAAGCTACCCACAACTTCATTGATGTTGCACTTGTCACTAAGAGAAAAATCCTTGTGGTCGATTTCAAGGGATTCAATGTAGAATATGGGTACAACATGATGTGTACTCAGAGGATGAGGGGATTGGTAGTAACATTGGGAAACTATACGTTGACCAATGACTTTTATGTCATGGATTTAGAAGGTACTCATGTGGTGCTAGGAGTTCAGTGGTTGTACTCATTAGGAGATATCCACATGAATTATTGGGATATGAGGATGGGGTTCTAGGACACAGGTGGAACACAATTCATCCTAAGAGGTATGTCTATAAGTGCCCCTAGTATCATGTCTAACCAGCGCATGGAGGCCCTTTTTAGACACGGGGACGTGGCTTGCACAATGGAGTGCTTGATAACCATGGAAAAGCCATCCCATGATCTCCAACATTATCTTGTGGATATCCAGGAATTGCTTGGAAATAATGAAAGGGTGTTTGAACCCTTGCTAGCAGGGAGACCACTTGACATAGGATTTGAGCATGTCATTGATCTAGAAGAGGGATCAAAGCTCGTGATTACCACCCCCTACATGAATCCGAAGTGTTTCAAGGAATAAATAGAGAAGACCATAAAATAATTACTAGAGATGAGACATATTAGGCCTAGCTCTATTCCTTTCACTTCATCAATTGTACTCGTGAATAAGAAATATGTAAATATGAGGATGTGCATAGAATATATGGAACTATAGAGAAAGACCATAAAACGTTGATACCCAATACCCAAGATTGATGAGATGATTAAAAGCTACATGGGAAGTATATTTCTCAAAGGTTGATCTACGATTAGGATACCACCAGATTCGGGTTTGAGAGGAGGATATCCATAAAACAACATTCAAGTGTCACTATGGGCATTATGATTTTATAGTCATACCCTTTGGGTTGACTAATGCACCAACTACCTTTCAGTCATGCATGAACCATATATTCAAAAAACAGTTGAGGAAATTACTATTGGTTTCATTTGAGGATCTTCTGATCTACAACATGATGTGAGAGGAACATCCCAAGCATGTGGATGAGATTCTCACCATTATGGAGGAGTAGACACTTTTTTCTGAGGAAAAGAACACGTTCGGGTTGACAAAGATCCTCTATATGGGGCATGTGATTGGTGTTGAGGGAGTAAAGGTGCATCAAGAGAAGATCCAAACCATATTATATTGGCCCACCCCTAGGTCACTCACAAATCTGCGGTGATTCTTTAGGATGTGTAGCTATTACAAGAACTTTGTGAAAGTTTTTTCACAATTGGATACACCATTAATAGACCTCACCAAGAAGGGGGAATTCCTATGGTCAGAGGATGTACAAGTAGCATTTTATAGAATGAAGAGAGTGATGAGAACTTTCTTTGTATTAACACTCCCATATTTCACACAACCTTTTGTCCTAGGGTGTGACTCATATGGTGAGGGGATAGGAGCAATATTAATGCATAAACGACACCTGATATCTTTTGAGAGAAGAAATATAAGGGAAATTGATAATATCTATCCAATATATGATAAGGATATGTTGGCCATCATGCAAGCATTTGCCAAATTCAGACGGTACTTGGTAGCAGGACATTTTTTGGTTAGGACTGACCACAATAACTTGATATATTTATTGGAGAAGCGAGACCTAAATGAGAGGCAACAAAAAAGGGTTATTAAGGTGTAGGAATATGATTTTTACATTGAGTATGTAAAGGGAAAGAAGAATATAGTTGTTGAAGCCTTATCTAAGAGACCAATATATTTCTCCATGACATAGATTTCAATGGACTAGAAGTCCATTCTCTTAGTGGAATGCTCCAAGAATACCTTTTCTTGTGAGATGATGGAGGGAAATATCCAGGATACCAGGTACAGTGTAGTGGATGACATAATATACTACAAATACATGATCTATCTTGTCCCTGAGTCCACACTCAAGGATAAGATTTTGAGGGAAATACATGATGCACCAATGGCAGGGCACCAGAGGTATCTAAAGACCTATAGGTAGGTGAGGGAGATATTCTCATGGAAGGGTCTCAAGGGGGATGTACTTCCTCATGTGAGGGAATGCATGACTTGCAAGCATAACAAGTCATAGTTCAAACATCCTACAAGACCACTTTAGCCATTGTTGATTCCAGAGTAGAAGTGGGATATCATTTCGATGGACTTCATCACAAGATTTCCAAAGGTGTAGGGAAGGGACTTGTTGGCAGCCCTACATATTTTCACCTTTTAAAGCATCAAATAATAAACTATGTAGCTGCCTACCCAGGGTCATATGGTTATTTTTTTCATAAGCAATTTTTGAAACTACGAATATGATGTTTCGGTTATTCCTAGTGTTTTCCTTTTTTCATTTTCATGCTTCGTTCATGACTGAAAGCATGAATGAAGAAGTAAAACCTATGATTGTATTTCCATTTTATCTAAATTTTATGAAAGGTAGATGTCTCTACAGTTTTTGTTAATAAAGGTTTTGTTTTTTGCTATGAAGCTCATCTTGTTTATTGCTTTAAACTGGGTCCTCAACTATGAAGTGTGCCTTGAATTGTTATTTGAAACACCAAGGATCTAGTGAAATTAAACTATGATATATATCTTTGTGTCTCTTGGTCATACCTATCCTTGTCACTACACTTTGGTTCACAAAATTTTTCCTCTCCTAAACTTTAGAAACCAACTCCACCTTGTTGCGCAATGATAAATTTTTAATGAACCTGGTTGTGGCTTGTACCCTATGGGAGGTGGCATTCCGAAAATGATAAGCCCATTATTTCTAGCTAAGTCTCAGGTTTCATATGTACTCTTGGCATTCATTTCACAAAATGCATTTCATTTTGTATTGCAGAACCTCTTTCCATATGCGCTAGGGTATTGATGAGTTTTGGGTTTGAAATTTCGCTTTGGTCTTCTCCTAGAAACCTTCCTTACTCACTATGCTTTTCTATATTCCTTTCGAATATTCATGGCCTTGGTTGTAAGGATTGAACCCAATGGCTCACAAAACCTTCTCCTCTGTGATGATTCAAGGGAGAACCTTAAGGGTCAAGGCTGGCTCGAATTTCTTGAGAAATTTTAGGGTTTTAACTTTCAAATCGCCCAGGAATTTGCCCTTTATTTTGATGGATGCCAAACCAAGGTAGGAGACATTCAGGTCGAGTTCACAGAGGAATTTTTAGGATAAGTGATAGGTCTTCCACTGAGTGGGCATAAATGGTTTAAAACCACCAAGGTCGAGGAGGTACCATGGAGCCTGTTCTTCACCTCTAGGAAAATCAACTATTGTGATAAAGGTATGCATGTATCCTTGTTGAAAACTCGGTGTCATGGTTTGCTATAAATCCTGAGACAATTCGTGACATGCGAGGGTTTCTTTAGTCTTTCTTTTCTGTATCACATACGTTTGTTGATGAATTTCATCGGGTTTCAGTTAAATATGCCTTATTATTTATTGAGAATCCTGTATAAGATGACGAAAAGGTATAAGGGATAGCATTTAAATTCCAGTTTGTTTCATCATGGTTTGATAAAGATACTATTGGTTCATCAACTAAAGTTGAAAAATGATAATTGGGATGCCTTCCTAACCCAAAATAGTTTTGTTACACCCAGTACCGTAGAGGTTGATAAACCTATGATGGAAGAAACCATAGTCCCTTCCATTGACATAGCAATTCCTTCATCTAAAAAAGCTTGTGTTATGGCCATCCTCAGTGAGCCTATGCTCGACCAAACAAACGTTGAGCCAACAGCCTTTGAATTGCATGGCCATGAACAACACGCCTATCCTAACACCTCTTCTAAGAACACAAACATGCCTTCATACAAACCGTCTAAGCGTGACATGGATATAGGGTTTGAAAATAAAAGGTCAGGTAGGTTAATCTCAAGAATACTACGAAATAAGTCAAACTCTCATGCGATCTCAATCAAAATGGTCGAGGTCCATGAGAGCTATGATTATGAGATTGAGAGATTCTTGGCTGAAGAAGACCCTCCTTGCCTCAAACCAGATCTCGGCCAGGCTTATAATTTCGTAGACAATTTGCCACCCTTCCTGAAGCATAGTCAAGGATTTCTAGGTATCAAGTTTGATAAGAAACCCATAGGAAAAAGTGGAGACATCCTAGCACATGACCATGGATATTCTCAAACAACTATCACACATTCACGGTGTAAAGTTTGTCTGTTTTGGATTGATAAATATTATGCAGACATACCTACTCATCAATTGCGAATCAAAAAGCTCACTACTTAGATAGACTCATTAAAGGATGAAAATCATAGGTTAAAGTCCGGTGTTCAAAGGTAGGATAAATGTTTGAAAAGGACTGGGAATAATAGTTAAGAATGTTGAGAGTGTTACAGCAGTGGTCAATTCTGAGATTTCGTGAATCACATTTAGCATGCAGTTATAAGGTAAAGATTTATTTGATTGCCTTAGTTGTATTTTATTCATTTTTCCTATTTTTATAGATTTAATTAGATTTATGTTGTTAAAATAAAACTAGCTACAGAATCAATTGATTCTATAGCCCGTTCATCTTCATTCGAATTTGTGGTAATTATTGGTTTTAATAATATCTAAACTCCTTTGTTTTTGTTTTTTCTCTCAGGATATCAAGTAACTGATGATGATCTGATGATATGGACTATTGTTGAGCCTATTAGCCATTTCCTTGGCCTTTTTTTGGGGAAACAAAAAGAAGTTTGTCTCAGTTATGAGAGATATAGTGTGATATGGAGTGGTTACATCACCCTCTATTTTGTAGTTAATAAATAATTTTTAAAGATTTGATCTTATCCCACAAGATGGGAGGTTTAGCTTTTCTAAACTCTTTAAATACTTGTAATTTTTTGCAATCAGGGGCATCTTAGCCTGGAGTAGAAGATGGAATTTTAATTTGCAGACTTTAATGAAACAACAGTACACATTACAACTTTAGCTTCTTGTGGACGGTGTCTTTGTTTAAGTTCTGTTTATTCTAATATGACAATAGGTTATCGACAAATTTATTCTTCATCATCAATTGTGTTGTTGGAATAATTCTTATGTAAATGTTGTCCATATGTGATGCTTCAGATATTATATAGGGTGATCATCTATTCAACTCAAATGATGAAATTTATCTTTAATTCTCTGTTGAATGTTTAAATGCAAAGTTCTTACAATAAGATTTATCTCACTGTAATTTCTTGTAAATCATAAGATCACTGTGACTATTTGTATCATACGTTTTGTTATTAAAACTCAGTTTCCAACACATTGTTTCATATTTATTTGGAACAATCTTAAGGTTCATTGCGGGTTTCCCTCTTCGAAAAAGTGGTTGGATATTCTCTATCATACATATGTCTAGATACATAGCATTAACTTACTAACAAGTTAGATCATCTATTTTCCTTTTCTTTCGCTACTCATCACTGGAACATAGATGTATGGTTTGGCTTTTGACTATCCATGTGTTTTGTTTCATAGAATTTGTTCTTATTAATCCTTTTGAGTTATAAAGAAAA
>JZKD02S1675931.1:287060-302346 GCA_000966675.3 Picea glauca
AGATATATAGATATATATACTAATTTAATGATTAGTTATTATTTCTTTTCTTTCATTTCGCCTCTTTTAGGATTCTTAGATTGGCCAATGGAGCCACTAAACCCATCAGAGCAAGTTACATCAAACGACTTGGGTTATTTAGACAATCCTAGACCGGATTTGTTCTTCCAATTGACGGACAGTCATTTTCTCCTGTCAACAAATGGCGCAAGAAGGAGGGCCTGAACATGATTGATAGCACGTGGAGGTCGCAAGACTCCTCCCCCACACACCTGCTCCCCTATAGTAACAAGAAGTTGTTCTGACGACAATGTTACTTCTCAAACAAAAACCACCTCAAATGAAAATCCACAGATTACTGCTGAGCTAGTAACACCAAACCCTCCAGGGTCTGATGTACAAGAAATTGTTCGTCAGTCACTTCTAAGGAAACCTAGTGCTTTGGCCCATATCAGACAATCAAGTTGACCACTGAATCAACCTCTAGATTTCTCTAATATCAAAGAGCAACTTGAAGCCACTGGTCTGCTCCTAAACCCTACATATCCAGATCACATCCTCACTCCTACAGCTAGAGGATTGGTATCCCACCTTCACCACCTCCTTCATCCCCTTCCTCTTCGGGAGAGGAGTCATCCGATGAAGGTATTTCTTCATATCAGTCTTCGACACCACCTATTCCTATGGAAAATCCAAACAATCCCACCAGACCCTAGATCAATCAATATGTTGTGGCCATACTTGGACCCCAACACCCTTTGCCTAAACATCCGGAGAAATGGCTCCCTAAACTTGATCCAGACTCTAAGGAAATCGTCAAGGATCACATAAAAAAGTTCATGCTAGCCATTAGACTCTGAAGCATAGAACATGAAGATGTAGTATGTAGAATTTTTCCGTATAAGTTTGAAGGCAATGCCTCTACGTGGTATTTTGCCCAACAACCCCACACCATTGTATCTTGGGATAAATTCGAGTCTTGTTTCCTCGAGAAATTTGGAGATGAAAAATCTCCCGAAGTCTTAGTCATGGAACTCTCCAGCTTAAAGATGAACCCTAAGGAAAAAATAAAATATTTTAATCAAAGGTTCCTCACATTAAAAAATTGAATCCTTGTTGATTCAATGCCTTCTAAAAATCTTATTGTCGCATACTACACCAAATCCCTACACTAGAATATAGCAATTTGGGTAAAAATGTCTAAGAAGGCAATGTTATTGGAATCCTTCGAGGAGGCAAGCGAAATCGAGAAATATATTCTAAGCCTAAAAGATAATTTTAGTAACGAGGCAGAGATTACCCCATATTCTAAAAAGAAGATAGAAATTCTTTTTAGACCTCCCCAAACCAAAACTTAATCAGAGAGTTCAGATGTGGAAAGTTTACAAAAGGTCATCCAAAAATTGTCAAATCAAGTCATAGACTTAAGAAGATCAGTTGAAGAAGCATCTTCAAACAAAGGGACTTACAAACCCCCTTTTAGAAAACCTTTTTCCTCAAACTGACCAAACCTAAATCCTGAAGGCCTGAACCTCGAAAGCCTACAATATGCTATACACACAATCCTTGAAGCACATGATAACTTAGTTCCCCCTGAGATTTATGAAGATGTGGTTGAGCAAGAAACAGTGGAAGACGATGAATCCTCTCCCAATATCTTCAGGCATTTTTTCGACAGTATTTTTCAAGCCAATTTTGAAAGTGTTCATCCTTACAATACCAGGAGAAAAACCCAGAATAAACCCTCTTTTGAAATTGGAACTAATGCGCCTCAAAAACAGTTTAAGAAAACTGAGACTAAACATAATTCAGCAACCCCAAGTTTAGAATACGATTTGATTGAAGACCTTAAGAAACTTAGAGATAATATTTATGTTTATGAATTGTTGAAATTTCCTTTTCTTCTGCAAAAGATACTTCAGAACATTGCAGAAAACAGCAAAAACAACAAGATAATTGCATAAATCAGCCCTAAAACACCTCAAAATGTCTCTACTAAAACAACACTAGAGCCCTCGAATGAAAGCGACCTTGCTATAAAAAGTGTAACAAATGTAGATAAAGTAATTCCAGGGGCTGCGACTAAAAACTAACAAAGTTCTACTATTAATACTTGCAAAAATGTCCCACCTTTTTTGTTGACTTATGAATTTTTCAATAGGAATGTACATAACTGCATGGTAGATTCTGGCGCATCATCAAATGTGATGCCCTGGTCTGTCTGCCAAAAAATCAATGCTGAAGTTCAACCTTCCAGTCTAAAAATTATTCAGCTCGATCATACCAGTGTTAAGGTGATAGGTGAATTAAAAAATTTCTTTGTTAGGCTATCCTCTAATCCCATGGTTCACCAGATTATTGATATCATTGTCGTTGAAATCCTTGAAGTATATGGATTATTTTAAACAGGGATTGGTCTGAATAGTTGTATGGCTACTTTGCGACAGACTGGTCCCATTTGTGGCTGCTAGAGAATGGAAAGCCTAACATAATCAAGATCAATCATGAGCATTACCTCAAGCTTACCTTGATTGATTTAAATGATGCTAATGAACCATTTACTACTTCCGCTAATTCACCTGAAATGCAGGGAATGAACACCTTTTTTGGTAACTTCATGGCAAAAACTTCTATCATCACTGACCCAGAATAGTATTCAGAACTCATGACATGCACACAGTTGGCAGTTCTACCTAATGTTTCTAATACGGATGATGGGGCTCACATATGGTCTCTCTGCTTCAATGGATCCACATATAAAGAAGGAGATAATGTAGGATGTGTGCTCATTGACCCAGTAGGTAACAAAACTTTGATCGCTTGCCGATTAGAATTTGAATGCACAAACAACACTGCTAAATACAAGGCGCTTCTACAGGACTTAAAAAGGAACTAGATTTGAAAGTACAGAATTTAATGGTATTTGGTGATTCATAAATTGTGGTCAGAAAGGTAAGAAATTCCATTCATTGCCTATCACCACACCTGAGAAGTTATCAAGCTGAGGTATGGAATCTAATGCACAAATTTTTCGCATTTAACATTAAATCCATTCCAAGATTAAATAATTATGAGGCTGACTTGTTAGATAATGTTGCTTCCAAACTCTTTCCCGTAGAAGGCCTTTCTTCAAATGCATTTTCGATTGAGTTGTTGTTCAGACCATCAGTCTCAGACAAAATCACTAATTGGAGAGTGTTCGATGATGATCAATAGATCATCAGTTTCCTGCACATGGAAGACACTTTCCAAGGTGTGGTTATTGATGAAGGCACCCACAATGAAGACCTTCACAATTTTACTATAATATCGGACCCAAGGTCTCCCGAATCAACATCAGATCTGGTAAATTCTATCCTGAAATCTGTGGTAATATTAGAAAAGTTTTATGATTTGCATGACAAATTTAGAAAATCGGTAAATTGTAAAACGAATAGTTCTTCCTTGACCCATGAAAAGGTAAATCTGGGAACTAAAGATAATCCACAATACATCAATTTGGGAACGGGATGTTCTGAGCAAGAGAAATCAGCCTTTATAAAACTGTTTAAAGAATTTAAGGATGTATTTTCTTGGACATATGACAATCTAAAAACGTTTGACCCTAAAATTATACAACACATTATCCCCATGAAACCCCAGACTCAACCTTTTCAACGGAAGTTGAGAAAGATGCACCCCAAACTTGAACCAATGGTCAAGAAGGAACTAAACAAACTATTGAATGCAAAGATAATATTCCTAGTAAGACACACACAGTGGGTTTCTAACCTTGTCCTTGTGAGGAAGAAAAGTGGCGAAATTAGACTCTGTGTCGATTTTCGGAACTTAAACTGAGCATATGACAAAGACAATTACCCTGTTCCTTCGATGGAACAAATTGTCCAACAGGTATCCAGTTCTGAAAGATTGTCACTATTGGATAGTTTTTTAGGGTACAACCATGTCCTCATGTCTCCCCCAGACCATCTAAAAACCACTTTCCATACTCCATGGGGTACCTATGCCTATAGAAAGATGCCTTTTGGGATTATAAATGTCGGGGCCACTTTCCAGAGAGTGATGCATATCACTTTTTGCAGTCTAATAAATCAATCTGTAGTGATCTATCTCGATGATGTCACTGTTTTTTTCCAAAAATAAGGGAGATCATTTAGCCCATCTGAGATCTGTTCTACAACGATGTCGTAAGTACGACATCTCTCTAAATCCTAAAAAATATGTCTTTACAGTGGAACAAGGAAAACTTCTCGGTTTCATAGTATCCAATGAAGGGATGATCATTGATCCCGAAAGAACTCAAGTCATCTCAAAACTTCCTCCCCCCTCTTCCAAAAAATTTATGCAATCTTTTCTAGGTCAAATAAATTTTGTCAGAAGATTTGTCCCAAGTTTCTCAGAAATGGTGAGGCCATTGCAAAAATTAATTAAAAAGGATGTGCAATAGCATTGGGGATCACAGGAAAGTCAATATTTTAACTCAATCAAAAAATACATAGTGGAGGCTCCATCCCTAATGAGTCCTGACTTTTCACAAGATTTCACTCTTTACACGTTCACCTTTGATCGATCTTATGCCACTGTGCTAACCCAAAAGAATGATGAAAACAATGAAATTCCCATTTCCTTTATGAGCTCAGCCTTCAAGGGAGAAGATATTAATTATCTAGCTGTTGATCAGCAGGCTTACAATGTTTTTAAAGTGACAAAACATTTTTGATCATATCTACTGAAATCTAGAACCAAAGTCATTGTGCCTTACCTTGCTATCAGAAATTTGTTAGTACAGAAAGAACTGGGTGAAAAATGGGCAAACTAGATGACATCCTTACAAGAGTATGACCTCTAGATCACCTTTGCACAAATTGTTAGAGGTCAAGGTCTATGTAAATTAGTCGTTGATTCAGTTGAAGAACAACAAATTCAAACTAATGTGTTAATTGAAGATCAACAACAAAGTCAAATCTATTGTGCACAAGATCCTACCAATTCTTGGTTTGATGACATTAAGTTTTATCTAACACATGGTTCAACTCCTCGTCAACTTGATCCAAAAAAGAGAAGAGCATTGAGATTAAAATCTGCACCTTTCTAGTTGGTGAATGGTATATTATTTTGCAAAATTTTTGATGAAATTCTTATGTGTTGTCTGGAAAGAGATGAAGCAGATAAAGTCTTATCTTAGTTGCATGCAGGAGAATTTGGTGGGCACTTCGGTGGAGACACTACTGCTCACAAATTATTAAGGGCAAGGTACTATTGGCCCACGTTATTCAAAGATTCCCATACATTATGTCATAGATACGTAATCTGCCAAAAGGCTTCTGGACGAGTACAGAAGGAAACATTCCCACTGCAACTTGTCTCGGTGGATTTCCCTTTTTAGAAATGGGGTCTTGACATCATTGGCCCAATTAACCCCACCTCCTCACAGTAGCATAAATACATCATTACAGCGATAGACTATTTTACCATATGGTCCGAGGTTGCACCATTAAAAGTGGTAAACACCACTGAGGTAATATCTTTCCTTAATTCAAACATCATTACTCGATTCGATATTCCTGAATTTCTGGTTTTCGATAATGCCTCCTATTTTTCATCCCTTTATTTGAGTGCTTTTTCTTTATAAAAAAGGATAAAACTAAAATATTATGCCAGATATTACCCCCAAGGAAATGGTTTAGCATAATTGACAAACAAAAACCTGATCAAGATCATCAAGAGGACGGTTTCCGAAAACCACAAAAGCTGGCACAACTCACTATTCAATGTAATCTGGGCTGATAGAATGACTCCAAAAACCACTATTGGTAATTCCCCCTTCTTTCTTGTGTATGGAAGGGAAGCAATTCTTCCTCCGTGTGTTCTGCTTCCCTCTCTGCAAATATCGCAAAAAGTTCAGGAAGAAGATTGTCCTCCCCTGGAAAGTTGGATTAATGTTTTGCTGAAGTTAGAAGAGGTAAGATCCGAAGAGAAACAAAAACTAGATCAATATCAACGTATTGTCAAAAGCCAGTTTGATTCGAGTTCTACATTGGACAGGAATTTTGAGGTAGGTGATCTTGTCCTCAAGTGGGATAAACCTCATGAGGGGAAAGGGGAACATACAAAGTTCCAAAACCTATGGTTGGGACCTTTCTTAATCACTGAAAAACTAGGTCCCAATTCTTTCCACCTGCAGAATTTAAAGGGACAACCAGACACCTTCCCAGTGAATGGCCAAGCTCTCAAAAGGTATTTCTCCTGACAAATACTAGATACACCTTTTGCACATATTTTTTTGTTTTGGTTTGTTTTGCTTTCCGTTTTTTGTTTTTCCTTCTTTTTTTGTTTGTTTGTTTGTTTATTGGTTGTTCGGATCAAACATGCCTGTATTACGGTCTAGTTCAAAAAGGAGAACAAAATTATTCATCTTAAAATAACTGTCAAGGACTGTCAAAGCATCAACTCCTATGTTTTCGTAAAAACGTAGACTAGTTAAAGATGGTTTTTTTGTTCAGAATTGATTTTTGGTTTCAATTTACATTTGAGAGCAGACACGACTATTATTAAAAATCTCTTTATGTTGCCCCTTCTTTTAAGAAAGCAACGCAAGGATGCCTTCCTTTCATCGAAAGATTAGTTTCATCTTTAAACTATTTTCAGATCACGATGAAGGTTATCAAGCAAAAATTAAAAAAATTTGGAAAATAACAAGTCTTGTAAAAACTGGAATTTTCAGCGTCACCCTGCTCTTCTGAATGTTTTAAAATTACATCAGATTGTGAATAATTTATCAAGAGTTGTGGGAAGTGTTTGTAAACCTGCCAGGATAATAAACATGTCTGTTGGCAATGGGAAAAAGCATGCATGATGCCAAGACAACTTCATCGAGGTACTGAACGGGCCCGCTGGCAGCGAAGCGATGCCAGGGTAAAGAAAATTCTCAGGTATAAATTTTGATCATAAGCATCATTCATTCTGAATTGAATTTTCTTGGAAAGGATAGAGGTGTCAGAGTGGGTTAATTGACATCCCTGTTGAGGCTATGGACGCCTGTTGGCAGCAATGGCCCTGTCAGCAGCATTGGATCCATTAACTTAAACATCGTGGCTTTCATTTTTGAAGTCTGTCACCAGATTTCAGTTTTTAATTAAAGATATCTTAAGCTAGACCATGTAATGTTTGTAAAGATGCATAAATGTCTTTCAGTTTTTCTTTGATCTGAAATCATTCAAATGTTTCTAACCTAAACTTGTCGGTGATATAGAGATAACTGCTTCTCCCAGTAAGTCGCCATTGTTGGAAGCCCTACATATTTTTACCTTTTAAAGCATCAAATAATAAATTATGTAGCTGCCTACCCGAGGTCATATGGTTATTGTTTTTCATAAGCAATTTTTGAAACTGCGAATATGATGTTTCGGTTATTCCTAGTGTTTTCCTTTTTTCGTTTTTATGCTTCATTCATGACTGAAAGAATGAACGAAGCATTAAAACCTATGATTGTATTACCGTTTTATCTAAATCTTATGAAAGGTAGATGTCTCTACAATTTTTGTTAATAAAGGTTTTGTTTTCTGCTATGAAGCTCATCTTGTTTATTGCTTTAAACTGGCTCCTCAATTGTGAAGAGTGCTTTGAATTGTTATTTGAAACACCAAGGATCCATTGAAATTAAAATATGATATATATCTTTGTGGCTCTTGGCCATACATATCCTTGTCACTACACTTTGGTTCACAAAACTTTTCCTCTCCTAAACTTTAGAAACCAACACCACCTTGTTGCGCAATGATAAATTTTTAATGAACCTAGTCGTGGCCTATACCTTGTGGGAGGTGGCAGTCCAACAATGATAAGCCCATTATTTCAAGCTAAGTATCGGGTTTCATATGTACTCTTGGCACTCATTTTGAAAAACGCATTTCATTTTGTATTGCAGAACCTCTTTTCATACGCACTAGGGTATTGATGAGTTTTGGGTCTGAAATTTCTCTCTGGTCTTCTCCTAGAAACCTTCCTTACTCACTGTGTTTTTTTGTCTACCTTCTGAATCCTCATGGCCCCGGTCATAAGGATTGAACCCAATGGCTCGCAAACCCTTCTTTTGTGTGATGATTCAAGGGAGGACCTTAAGGGTCAAGGCTGGCTCGAATTTCTTGAGAAATTTCAGGGTTTTAACTTGCAAACCACCCAGGAATTTTCCCTTTATTTTGATGGTTTCCGAGCCAAGGTAGGAGACATTCAGGTCGAGGTCATAGAGGTATTTTTAGGACAAGAAACAGGTCTTCCACTGATCAGGCATAAATGTTTTAAAAACACCAAGGTCGAGGAGGTATCGTGGAGCATGTTCTTCACCTCTAGGAAAATCAACTGTTGTGATAAATGTATGCCTGTATCCTTGTTTAAAACTTGGTGGTATGGTTTGCTAGTAGTCCCGAGACAATTCGTGACATGCAAGGGTTGCTTTAGTCTTGGTTTCCTGTATCACATATGTTTGTTGATAAATTTCATCGGGTTTTAGTTAAATATGCCCTATTATTTATTGAGAAGCCTGTATATGATGGCGAAAAGGTATAAGGGATAGCGTTTAAATTCCACTCTATTTCATCACGGTTTGATAAAGATATTGTTGGTTCATCAACTAAAGTTGAAAAATGATAATTGGGACACCTTCCTAACCCGAAATGTTTTTGTTACACCTAGTACCGTAGAGGTTGATAAACCTATGATGGAAGATGTTAGATAATCCAAAATACATAGTTTATAAAGTTAGAATAAAATGATTATTAATTTAGAATATTAAACTAATAATCTAGAATATTTGATTAATAAATATAGACTTTTAGAAATAAATTATTGTTGTAAAAGATATGACTCTAGAGAGGTGTCGTATCTTAGGCTCTAAAATAGGAGTATTGTTTTAAGATTGTTAAGATAACATTTATTGTAAATGGACACTTGTTTATTTAATAGGTGATCCATATCTTGAGTTTGTTAGGACATTTAGCTTATATATAGCTCATTGCAAGAGTATTGTGTTGTTCAGGTGTAAACTCTTGCAAAGTTTCTTATGTAATTTTTTTTCCTATTAATAAAAGTGTGTGTCTAAGGACACTTCGGCCATTATTGTGGTATCAGAGCTCCAGTAATGCTGTTGAACTGAAGAAGATATTAGCTGATCTGAGTAAGAGATCCCAGCGTTACAAACCAAGGAAAGTTGACGCATACTCTGTCAGTAAATCAGTCAGTTATTGTTCAATTTTTTTAAAAAAAGGGAAAAGAAATTGTTTTTACTTTCAGATTTCAGTCATTAGACTTAGACAAATTGATTTTGCAAATTGCAAATCCTGAAAATTGACAAATTTGTCCATGGTGAATTAGTTTCTGGAAAAGTAATTTCTTATATTAAACGATCAATCTTTTGCCATTATTGTGGATTAAATTAGCATTGATATATTAAACGATCAGTCTTCTTCCTAAAACTGTCATAAGCATACAAATGAAACTGTTCAGAGCATCAACATGTATCAAATAACTTGCACGATTCTGTATCATTGTGAAATTTGGATACATAAAATGTTAAAACAACCTTCAACATGACTTCACTGTCGTTTTTGGATTCTATGCTGTGTCTTTTTTTTTTGTTATCATATTTATAAAATTGAAACAGAAAGCCAAAGAGGACAGGAGCAAAATGAACGTTTGACTTACTATTTAAAAAACACATGGAGTGAGAGAGAATCGAACATGCGACCTTCAGTGGTTTGATTCACATTTTGAACGGAAAACTGGCACGAGGCAAAAGCTTCCTCCTCAGATCTGCAGGTCACTTCCATTATTTAAAACCTCAACAGAGATGAGACCAACGACGGCTTAGCGCGACACCTTCCTAGACTCCAAGTGCATCTTTCAATCAACAATATGAAGCTACAACCAGCGGATCGAGCACATTTCTCAACCATATTCTATCCGTCGGATTGCAGTCCTCAAGGCCGGTCACTGCTATCTGCCATGGTGCTCCATGGGCTTTGGCATCCAAACGGTTTGCAGCCACGACAATTTTAGCAGAAGAGGATGTAGAACCACTACCGTTTCCAAGGGAGAGTCCAGGAATTTCGTATGAGTTAAATTGGGCCCTTTCTTCTAAAAAAGTTTTCCCAAAGGAGGAAGCCTATCGTGACTTGAAAGATGCCGATTTAAAGAATCATGGTGCAACTTCAGCAGAACCCACCACTGGAACTCCAGTATTTTCTCGAGGAAGCTTCTCTTTAGGGGAAACTGATATTTACAAACCACAATTCAACAAGCTTTTGGTATCAAATAATAAGGCTACTACTGCAAAACTCCCATTTGCATATTCTTTATATTCTCTACGCTATGCTGCTTTGCATGGATGAGGCACAATGTCATGAATTGTTGCTGAGAAATAAACATTAAAAGCAGATAATAAGGCATCTGGTGCGTTTGGAATTGCAGATGGGTCCAGCTTGTCTTCCAAGTACGTCTAGTCCATGAAGACTGTGTTTTCCCCAAACTAACGACGCTCCTACAGATGTCATCAAGAAGTTGTTGAAGTAGATGTCTAACGAAGTGGTATCAGATCTGAATGGTTTTCTGCCAGATCTATTATGCTAAATTTCTATACTATTGTATTGTGAGATGAAGGATCATCAAAGGAAACAAATTTATTTAAAAACAAACAAACAAACAAACCAGTGATAAGCAGTTCAAATATTTTTTTTTGGAGGTAACAAAAATTTTGTAGCTCGAAGTAATTTTTTTTTACTTTGAGGGGGGGCAAAATTGCCAGATTTTTGTAAAAGTGTAAAATTTTGAAAGCTCCTTGGAATTTGACTAGAGCCAAGTACAAAGCTCAGTCATTTTTTTTCCTTGTTTCAATGACTATACGAGGGTCAAGGCCAAGCCCCGATAGATCGTCTTTGGTGTGATGCGTTTGGTGTGTTTTTCATCTTCATATTTCTTGGCGTGATTATTTCTGGTGTGTAAATTCACCAAACTACAATGTCGAAATTAATTAATTTATTCTCTGACTCAGATAAACTTGAAGGCACAAAATCATACAAAACATGGAAACGACTCATTGAAAGCACTCTCATTTACAATGAACTTTGGCGTGATATTTGTAATGAAGATACTAAGCCCACTAAGCCGACAGATGCAATGACATTAGCAAAATGGGAAGTTAAAAATGCCAAAGCATTAGCACTTATTAAATCTTCAGTTAATGATGAGATGTATGTTCATATTGAAAATACGACTGATGCGTGGTCTGCTTTGAAAGTTTTTAAATATTTATTTGATACTTAGCCTGAATCCAAGAAAGTTGATCTTCAATTAAAGTTGCTTCAACAAAAATTGACTGAAGGAGGTGATGTCCATGAATATATTTCCAGACTTAAAAACATTAAGCAGGAAATATTAAATGCGGGTTTTCAAGCAGTAGATGATAGTTTCATGACCACAATCTTAATAGCTAGATTGCCTTCTTCCTATACACATTTTTTGGAGACTTTACAAGTCACAAGCAAGTTAGACAAGCTTACATTTGATGAAGTAAGTGAACTATTATCTCAACACAATAAAACTTTTGGAAAGAAAAAACAAGTTGGCGAAGATGTTTTTTTCATAGAAGCAAGCACAAGTAAGGCTTCAAGTGATAGTTATAGCAGCAGAGGAAGAGGAAATTTTGTACAAGGTCATGGACGAGGTCGACATAGAGATATAAATTTTCAAGGTAGAGGCAATAGTCAAGGCAGAGGCAACAGTCAAGGAAGAGGGTATTTTCAAGGTAGAGGAAAGAATCAAGGCAGAGGATATTTTCACGCAAGAGGAAATAGTCAAGGTAGAGGCTCTTTTCAAGGAAACAGTCAAGGAAGAGGACAAACTCCGTCTAGAAATCAAAGCAGGGGCAGAGGATAGAATTTCGGCAGAGGGAGAGACTTCAGTCAAATTGTTTGTAGAAGGTGTAACAAAGTTGGTCATTATGCAGAAGATTGTCGCACTTCCATTGATAAAATCGCCAAGTTTCATCAAAACACAACACAGTTTGCAAATGATTGATAGGATGATGATTCAGAATATGTGTTTACCTCATCTTCAACATTTCATATTTCCACTGATTTTCAAAGTGATTATGAAGATGCTTGGATTTTAGATTCAGGAGCATCTCAACACATGACTTTCAGACGTAACTTCTTTTGGAATTTTCAAGAATGCCATCTTAATTCTATTTTTCTTACAGATAATACTAAACATACTCCTTATGGAAGAGGAGTCGTTAAAGTTTATTTACCTGATATTGGAGAACGACTAATTTCAAATGTATGGTATGTACCCACCTTCAAAAAGAATTTGTTGTCTTTAGTCACAATTCAACAAGCAGGACATCAGGTAATTATGGAAGATGGATTGGTGAAGATAAATTCTGTCAAACAAAATATGAAAACAATGATGACAGGATATGAAGACAGAAAACTATTAAGGATGAAAGGAACAATTATTCCAAGACATTCAGACTTTGCAGGATCAGTAAGTACAGGTATCTCCCCTATCAGATTGTGGCATGTGAGATATGGACATCTCAACTTTGATAGTCTGTATCAACTGCAAAAACAAGGGATGGTTAAGGGACTTCCCACTTTCAAAAAGGACACTTCAAAATGTGAAGCATGCATTTATGGAAAACAAAGTCAAGAAAGTTTTTCAACAAGTTCATGGCGTGCCAATCGGCGGTTGCAACTAGTTCACAACGATGTTTGTGGACCCCTAGAAAATTCTTTCGGTGGTTGCAAATATTTTTTACTCTTTGTTGATGATTTTAGTAGACTAACTTGGGTTTACTTCTTGAAGCAAAAGTCAGAAGTATTTGAAAAATTTAAGATTTTTCAACAACTTGTTGAAAATGAAGTTAAAGAAAAGATAGGTACACTCAGGACAGATAATGGCGGAGAATTCACTTCTAATGAATTCAACACTTATTGCACAGACAATGGGATAAGAAGACATCTTACTAATTTCTACACTCCTCAGCAAAATGTTGTCACAGAATGAATGAATCACACTTTGTTAGGAATGGCACTATCTATGTTGAGTTTTAAAAGGTTAAGTTCTACATATTGGGCAGAAGCTATCCATACAACTATCTACTTAAGGAACAGATCTCCAACTTCTTCTTTGGATGGAATCACACCTTATGAAGCATGGTTTGGTTTCAAACCTCGAGTTAAACATCTTAGAGTTTTTGGATCAGTATGTTATGCCTTAGTTCTGAAAGAAAAATGAACTAAGCTTGACTCAAGAAGTTTGAAATGCACAATGATTAGGTATTCTGATGAGAAGAAAGGGTATCAACTTTTGTCCAATGGAAAATTTATTGTGAGCAAGGATGTCATTTTTGATGAAACTGAAAGTAAAAGTGCTGATGAAATAGAAAGTCTTCTTCAAAAGTTAGAAACTAAAGGAAATCAAAGAAAAGGAAAAGTTCAAAGTCATGCAAATTCACATAATTGGTATGAAATTGATTTTCCTTCATCTGAAGATGTTTCATCCAGTCCAGTTACTTCGACAACATCATCTGGTTCTTCCTGCAGTTCATCCGAATCTCCTAGCAGCGGTAGTTCATCTGACAATGATTATGCACCTCCAAAATCTTCAACTGATCGACGAACATCAATTTACATTAATCCAATTTACAATAATGGTAATTCAAATCCCCAAACTAGTGAACATCAACTACCAAAATGGGCAGTTCAACTTTTAAAATATGTAAGGCCTGATGAGAAAAATAAAATGGGAACAAGTGGATCACACAACAATGAAGGTAATTTTGCCTTAGTAGCACATGATTTTACTGAACCTTCCACCTATAAAGAAACAGTCAAACATAAAGAATGGCAACAGGATATGGTTGAGGAATATCAAGCAGTCATTGATAACAACACTTGGAAACTTGTTGATTGTCCTATAGGTGTTAAACCCATCAGATGCAAATGGGTTTACAGAATTAAATACAACCAACATGGCGAAATTGACAAGTATAAAGGCCGACTTGTGGCTAAAGGTTTTGCACAGCAAGAAGGCATTGATTATGAGGAAACTTTTGCTCCTACCGCTAAATGGAATACCATCTGATTAACACTTGCATTGGCTGCTTAGAAAGGTTGGAAAGTTCATCAAATGGATGTCAAAAGTGCTTTTCTAAATGGAGATTTACAGGAAGATGTATATATGCAACAACCACCAGGATTTGAAATTGCAGGGCAAGAGCATAAAGTCTGCAAATTAATTAAGGCTTTATATGGGTTAAAGCAAGCTCCCCGAGCTTGGTATACCAAAATGGATGAATACCTTAGGAAGGTTGGTTTTCAATGGAGTGAATTTGATGATACTTTGTATATCCATCAACAGGGTCCTTATCTGGTAATTCTTATTATGTTTGTAGATGATTTTCTCATTACAAGAAACAATGATGATCATATTGCACAGGTGAAAAAGGAGTTACATGCAGGTTTTAAGATGACGGATTTGGGACTCCTCCACTACTATCTTGGCGTTGAAGTATTCCAACGTCCACATCATATTTTCATTTTGCAGAGTAAGTATGCAGTATAAATTATTCAGTGGTTTGGCAAGCAGGATTGTAAACCCTCTCTTACCCCTATGGAACAAAACTTGAAACTTTCAAAATTTGAAGGGGGGGAATTGGTAGACAGCACTATTTATAGACATTTGATTGGCAGCTTGATTTATTTGACAAACACTCGCCCAGATCTATCTTATGCAGTCAATATTCTTTCCCGCTTTATGCAACAACCACGGGACAACCATTGGAATGTAGCCAAAAGAGTTCTTCGTTATATCCAAGGAATAAAAGATTTTAGTCTTCTTTACAAAAAGACTACAAATTTTGTACTTGGTGGTTTTTCAGATGCTGATTTTGCTGGAAGTATTGATGATCGAGCATCAACATCAGGTTATTTAATGAACATGGGTTCAACAGCAGTGTCTTGGAATTGTAAGAAACAAGCTACAGTTGCTACTTCTACAGCAGAAGTAGAATACATCTCAGCATGGGAAGCAACATGTGAAATTGTTTGGTTACATAGGATTTTACAGGACTTGGGCATTTCTCAAGCAGAAGCTACATCATTATTCATCGACATCCAGTCAGCCATTAAGCTTGCAAAGAATCCAGTTTTTCATTCAAAGACAAAGCACGTGGACACCAAGTATCATCATATCAGATCGCTTATTGCAAAGGATGTCATCAAGCCAATTT
>JZKD02S1675932.1:27357-50803 GCA_000966675.3 Picea glauca
ATTAAATGGGGTGAAAGCACGTATGAAACAAACCTCTGAATCAAGAAGATAATCCGGCTCCACAACCAACAATCTCTCCACTGTTGTTGTACATGTTGGACTATACTCCACCTTGGACCCAGGAAATTTCTCATCTTCACCTTCATGCTTGAAGGCCAATTGAAACTGAGAAGGAGCTCATTTTCTCCCTGGGTTACTCCCTTTATTAACATGTCTACAACATTCTGGCTAGTATGTATCTTTTCCAACTTCAAATGTCCATCTTCCAAGATGAATTGTATGAAATGATATCTAATTTGTATATGCTTAGTCTTCGAATGAAAGGTTGAGTTCTTTGCAAGATGAATGGCACTCTCATTTTCATAGTACAACCTGCTATTCTCCTACTTCTTTCCTAATTCCTCCATAAACCTCTGTAACCAAATCATCTTTTTTCTAGCCTCTGGAGCAGCAACATACTATGCTTTTGTTTTTGAAAGTGCAACAACCTTTTGCAGTTTCGAAATCCAACTTATTGTTGTTCCACTTACAATAAAAGTATACCCTGTGGTGCTCCTCGTGCTATCTCTATCACCAACCATATATGAATCAACATACCCCTGTAGAACAGTGTCTGAACCTCCAAAACATAATGCATGAGTAGCAGTACCTCTCAAATACCTGAGAATCCACTTTACTACCTCCCAATGTTCTTGACCTAGATTGTTTATATACCTTCTCAACACTCCCACTGCATGTGCAATATCTGGTCTTGTGCAAACCATCACATACATCAAACTGCCAACTATTGATGAATAATGGACCCTGGACATGTATTTTATCTCCTCCTATGTCATGGGACACATTTCCATGGTTAATTTGAAATGGATGGACAAATATGTACTAACTGGTTTTGCATTATGCATTCTAAACCTCTCCAACACCATCTCTATGTACTCACCCTAGACAATGTCAATTTGTGATTTTTCTTGTCTCTTATTATTCTCATACCAAGGATTTTCTTTGCAACACCCAAATCCTTCATCGCAAATGAATTAGCTAATTTCTTCTTGAGCACATTTATATTCTACATATTAGACCCTGCAACAAGCATGTCATCTACATACAATATCAAGATAATATAGCTTCCATTTTCTAGCCTTTTAAAATAAACACAATGATCAGAATGGCATCTACTATAACCTTGTTCTGTCGTAAACCTGTTAAAATTCAAATACCACTACCTTGGAGCTTGCTTGATCCAAAAAGGATCCAAAGAAGGCTAAGAACAAATCAGAACTTACAGAAGCAACTCATAATGCTCAGAATGGCTTCAACAAACAACAAAAGGGAAAAAATTCAAAGTTCTCAAAACTCATTTAAAATGGCATGATCGTGAAGACCGCGTCGCAAGCTTTCTAACGACGTAAAAGGCTCGTCAAATGGAGTTACAGATCAAAAGTTATAAGCGGACAAAGTTTAGGTCAAACTTGGTCAAAAGTCAAGGTGACACGTGGCACCACTGCAAGAGTGACAAGTGGCACATCCGTACAGATGAGTTGGCATGAGATGATGTGGCAAAATGATGGTAGACACATGGGCAAATCAGGTTGTGGCAAGTGTCAGCTTAATAGGCAAATTATATGGTGCCATGTGGCACCCCTCCAGTGGTTGGCAGGTGTAAAAGTTTTATGACTCCATAGGAGTCGAACCCTTGACCTCTCCTTAGCCCAAAGGCCCCACCCCCCCACGCTAGCCAACATACCAATACATAGGACTTGTTTGTAATTTGGCTCAAATGTTATTTAAGCTTGAATGTTTTTGTATGGGGAAAAGGGAAAGGGATAGGCCCTTGGACCAACCCTTGGTTGCATGTTAAAACCATGCGACCACTCCAAAACTCCCGCCATATATGGTATTTCACCCAACTATCTGCCATTCTAGCCACCTCCACCAACTGTCAGCCATTCTAGTGGTCCCCCACCAGATTTCGTTGTGCGCACCAAAACTGTTGTAAACCGCCAAACAAGTACGCCAAATAAAGCGAAGTCCATGGGATTCGATCCCGGGACCTCTACTAACCAAAACTCTAATTATAGCTATGCCAACCAACATGCCAACAACCTCATCAATGCTAAAACCGCCCGCACATTGTATAAGAAGGGGGGCTCAGTCAGTGTTTCGGGACAGAGAGCACGAGAGGCAGACCAAGCGCATCCATATGGTACAGATTTTTGCACAATTTTCGAGACTGGGCATAGATTTCAAGATTTGTCTAGTCATTTATTGCAGGAGCAGTGGCACGGTAACCAAGGTAGAGGTGTCTCTTGGGCCAAAAAGTGTTAGACTCAAATTGAGGCATGGAGACAATCATTTTTAGGTAAAATGATGCCACGAACACAGTAATGATGTTGGTTTTCTGATCTGAGCAAAGCTTCTATATTTTAACTCCAAAATGAGGTATACTTATATATTTTGCCAAATTATTTTGTGGAGTTAATAAAAAGACCTACCCATTTGAGAGCAGGACCCAGAGACATAGTCCACTAGGGACAAACTCTGTTATCAAGTTCTTTGTGTTCATGTTGCATGATTATGTATCTTTCCTTTAGAGATTCTCCTTCTTTATGGTGTACTTTAGTTTATGCTCATTTAATACGATTCTTTAATAAGTCACCTGACAAAAATATCCTGGATCATGTTGGTATTAGAGCAGTCGTCTTTGACTTGAATATTTTAGTAGGAATGCTTACTAGGTCCAAGCATAAGCAGTGTGAAGGAAATCTTAAGACTTTCGATCCCAAAGTTGGCCATGCATCTCGAAGTAAGAAGATGGCAGAAGAGGACAAGCATGATGAACAGGAGAAAAAATTTCACATGGTCTTTTATCGTATGTCAAAAATGGTCAAACGAATGTATGGAGATTACTAGAAGAGGATGAAGAATAAAGGGATGAAAAAGGAAGCACCACTTGATGATGATGCTTCGGTAAACCAAGGGGTTGGAGGAGATCCTCTTGAGCCTCCATCTTTGCCTTCGAGTTCTAGTTCTTCTTCCTCTGAGCATCCTCACCACTCTTAGCATTCTAGCCATAAAGTCTCTTTTAAGAAACCATTATTAAAGTTTGATGTAAAGTTTGCTTTACCTATGTTTAATGGAGATGTTAATCCTGAGAAACTAAATAATTGGATCCGACAGGTTGAAGTATATTGTTGTGTTCAACATATTGACAAAGAGGAAGTTAAAGTGCAACTGACTTCTCTTCGGTTGGAAGTCACTGCTCTTGTATGGTGGGAGAGAAAGCTACATGACAGAAGTAAGTTTGGTAATCTTCTTTCCTCGTGGTTGGAATTTAAAACAGTGATAAGGAAGCAATTCTATCCATTAGGGTATTTACATAAAGCAATGATGGAATCGTAAACTTTGAGATAGAGTAAAGGTCAGACTGTACAAAGTTTCACAGAAGAATTTAGAAAGAAAGCTCTAGCATTGAACATTCCTTTAGATTCTTATGAAACTTTAATGAAGTATATTGGCACACTTCATAGTTATATTCGTCATACTTTGCTCTTGTTTAATCCCACTAGTCTTGACTAAGTTTGTGTGCAAGCCACTCACCTTGAGAATAGGGGGAAACACATTCAAGAGGATCCCATGAAGAAACCTTCCAATTTCCCACAAAAGACTTTCAAGAAGTTCAAAAGGAAGGACGAGAAGACCGCTACAGTGACTAGAGGAGGAAAACCATCTTGCACTCATTGCAAGAGGAGCGGTCACGATGAATAACATTGTTGGAAACTACATCCAGAAAAGAAACCGAAACAATTCAGTGGAAAGGGGAAGACAAAGATTGTTGCTACAGTGCAACAAGATCTTGGTTATAAATTAGGATATGAAGGAAAGATCACAGCGGCTGGAGTACAAGGTAAAGATTCTCTTCATGCTATTTCAATTTCCAATAATGAATCTGATATTGATGAACGAAAGAGGAATGAGTTATTTCATATACGAGTTGTATCTAAACATACTAAGATAGATACATTATTTGATATGGGTTCCCAAGTAAACTTAATATCTGAAGCACTTGTCAAGAATATGGATCTTGAAACAAAACCACATCTAAAGCTTTACCCTCTTGGTTGGGTATGTGATGAAGAAAAACGCAATGTCACCAAACAATGTAGGATCAGGTTTGATATTGCTTCAAAGTTGATTGATGAAGTGGATTTGGATGTTGTATTGCTTGATATATGTGGCATAGTGTTGGGGAGTCCTTATCTTTATGATAGAAAAACAATCTTCTTTCGTCATGAGAACAAATACCACCTTACTAAAGGGGGAGTGGAATATATTGTTAGAGCTCACAACATGAGGGTAAATACAACACTTGTTAGTGCAGGGCAAATGAAAATAATTATAACCACTAATAAGAGATATGTACTCATGGTCGTCAAAGAGAAAGATGTCGGGACATCTTATGCTTTCCAAGGATGTGATCCATCTCATAAAAAGGAATTAATAGATATTGTTTCTAAGTATGATGATATTTTTGAGGAACTAGATAGATAACCTCCTAAGAGGGAAATCCAACATGAGATACATCTTCAGCAGGATTCTTCACTTTCTAATGTGGGAATGTATAGGGTGTCAGTTGTGGAGATGACAGAGATCAAGAAGCAGGTACAGGGCTTATTGGATCAAGGGGTCATCAGGTTCAGTTCATCTCCTTGTGGTTCTTCGATCGTGATGGTGCCAAAGAAATATGGCACATGGAGAATGTGTGTCGATTACCGGGCCTTAAACAAAATCACAGTGAAAAATCGATACCCTCTTCCTCATATATATTATTTACTTGATCAGTTGAAGAATGATGTTTATTTCACTAAGTTCAATATGCGCAGTGGATACCATCAAATTAGGGTCGCAGAACATGATGCATGGAAAATTGCCTTTAAAACCAAACAGGGATTGTTTGAGTGGTTAGTTGTGTCATTTGGGATTTGTAATGCTCCGACAAATTTCATGTGTGTGATGAACGATGTATTCAGGCCTTTCCAAGATGACTTTGTGATTGTATATTTAGACGACATTCTTGTTTTTAGCAGGCCTTGGGATAAACATGTAAGGCATGTAAAACAAGTATTGGATACTTTGCAAAGGGGAAAGTTGTATGTGAAAATGTCTAAATGTGAATTTGGCAAGACTACACTTGTATACTTAGTTTGTATCATGGGAGGAGGACAATTGAAGATTGATCCTTCCAAAATTGAAGTAATTGTAAAATGGCCTGAGCCAAAAAGTGTAACCAAAGTCCAAAGCTTCTTGGGTGCAGTCCAGTATTGGAGGAGATTCATTCCCAACTTCTCCTTTATAGCATCTCCTTTGCATGCCTTAACCAGTGTGAAGAACACTTTTCAGTGGGAAGGAAAGCAACAAAAATCTTTCAACATTTTGAAGGAGAAGATTAATATTGAACCAGTGTTAGCATTGTCGAATCTTCAACAGTCATTTTAGATCGAGATAGATGGCAGTGGATACGCCATGGGTGCGGTATCGATGCAATATCGTAAGCCTATATGTTACCACTCTAAGAATTTTAACCAAGTTGTTGTTAACTATCCTACATATGATAAAGAGTTGTATGCATTAGTTCAAAGCATAAATAAGTGGAAGCACTACTTGTTAGGGAAGGAAACCATCATACATACAGATCACCAGCCCTTACAGTATCTTCAAGCACAGACCAAACTGCAATAATCTCAACATTACAGATGGATGGGTTTTCTACAAAAAATTCATTTGGTAATCAAGTACAAGAAGGGTACAAGTAACAAGGTAGCTGATATGATTTCTAGACCTCATATTGTTTCTTCTATTATTTTGAAGAATACTTATTTATCTCATGATAGCTATGTAGAGCAATATGCCATCAATGAAGATTTTAAAGAAGTATATGAGACGCTAACCCATGATGCACAGGTAGAGAACTATTGTCTGTAGGGAAAATTACTCTATCATTATGGGAAGTTATGTATTCCTACAAGTAAATGAGTTTGTGTGATACGAGAAGCTCATACTTATCTTGTGTCTGGGAATTTTGGGGTAGGAAAAACTATGGCTCATCTGCGAAGGTTTTTCTATTGGCCTCAAATGAAAGCAATTGTAACTAAATATGTAAAGGGGTGTGTGATGTGTTCTACTTGTAAGCCCACTAATAGAAAATTGGGGCTATACTCACCACTTCCTGTTCCATCCCATCCATGGGAAAGAATTTCCATGGACTTTGTAGGGGGTTTATCAATGACCAAAGGGTGTCATGATTATTTGTATGTCGTAGTGGATAGGTTCAACAATATGTGTATCTTGATGCCATGTAAAAAGAATATCAATGCCGAGCAGACTGCTAATCTCTTTTTCCAGTATGTTTTGGTTCACTTTGGGTTACCCATGTCCATTGTCTCGGATCGAGATAGTCGACTCCTTGGGGATTTTTGGACTAGCTTGTGGATAATGATGGACACCAAATTGAAGAGGAGCATTGATTTTCATCCACAGACCAATGGACAGACAGAGGTGGTAAACAAAAAAGTGGTACTTTTGCTTAGAGGCTACTGCAGCAAGCATCCTAAGTTATGTGATGAACAGATACCCTATGTACAACATGCTTATAACCGAGATTTACACTCATCCACTCAGAGTTCACCTTTTGAGGCATGTTTTGGGTACCTACCAAAGGTTCCTTTGGACTTGATATAAGGGAGAGATGTTGATGTGAATGAAGAACGAACAGAGGACAGAGCTCACAAGTTCATCCAAAGTATTCAACAGATACACCAGGTAGTCAAGGACCAGTTGGAGAAGAGTCAAGCATAGTATAAAGCTTGGCATGATAAGCACAGGGTTGATCATCAGTTCGAGGTTGGAGACCGGGTATGGCTTCACATCAGCAAGGAACGATTGAAGGGTGAAGGTAAGAAACTTAAGCCCATCCGATATGGACCCTTCACTATTTTGGAGAAAAGCGACACTAATGCTTTTCGTTTAGACCTTCCACCATATATGTAGTTTTACTCAGTTGTGAACATAGAGAACTTGAAACTTTTTGAGCCTCCCATGATTATGGATCAGGATGAGGAAGTTTCAATACCTTCAGTTGATGAGTTTGCACCTGAGTACTTGGATGAGTTACAGGAAGATATCATCATGGAAAGAAGGACGAGGACTTCACGTAGGGGTGATGTTGATTATCTTTGAGTAGGCTTAAATGGCACACATCCAAGCAAGGCAAAGTGGATAGAGAAGGACAAAATGAGGAGACTCTTCCCTCACTTACTAGTTGATTGATGACAGCTTTTGGTGGTCCAAAAATCTCTCAGTGGGAAGGCATGATCCAAAAAGGATCCAGAGAAGGATAAGAACAATTCAAAATGGCTTCAGCAGACAGCAAAAGGGAAAAAATTTAGAGTTCCCAAAACTTAGTTAAAAGGGCATGATAGTGAAGAGTTCGTTGCAAGATTTCTTACAGCGCAAATGGCTCGTCAAACAAAGTTACAGATCAAAAGTTATAAGCGGTCAAAGTTCATGTCAAACTTGGTCAAAGTAAAAAAGTCAAGGTGACACATGGCACCACTGCAAGGGTGACACGCGGCAGGTCTGTACATATGAGTTGACATGAGATGACGTGGTAAAATGATGGCAGACATGTGGGAAAATCAGGTTGTGACAAGTGTTATTTTCATGGGAAAATGATATGGTGTCACGTGGCCTAGTTATGGGTTGCCACATGGCACCCCTACAGTGGTTGGCAGGCTTAAAAGTTTTATGACTCCATAGGATTTGAACCCTTGACCTCTCCTTAGCCCAAAGGCCCCACACCTCTGTGCTAGCCAACATACCAATACATAGGACTTGTTTTTAATGTGGCCCTTGGTTCCATGTTAACACCATGCGACCACTACAAAAATCCCGCCATATATGGTATTCCACCCAACTATCCGCCATTCTAGCCACCTCCACCAATTGTCCGCCATTCTAGTGGTCACTCGCCAAATTTGGCTGGGTGCACCAAAACTGTTGTAAACCACCAAAAAAGTACGCCAAATAAATCAGAGTCCACGGGATTCGATCTCGGGACCTCCGCTAACCAAAACTCTAAATATAGCTATGCCAACCAACACGCCAACAACCTCATCAATGCTAAAACCGCCCACAAATTGTATAATAAGGGGGGCTCGGTTAGTGTTTCGGGACAGAGAGCATGAGAGGTAGACCAAGCGCGTCCATACGGTACAGATGTTTGCACAGTTTTCAAGACTGGGCATGGATTTTGAGATCTGTCCATTCATTTATTGCAGGAGCAGTGGCACGGTAACTGAGGCAGAGGTGTCTCTTTGACCAAAAAGTGTCAAACTCGGATCGAGGAGTGGAGACAGTCATTTTTAGGTAAAACGACACCATGAACACAATGGTGATGTTAGTTTTATGATCTGAGCAAAGCTTATGTAGCTTAACTCTAGAATGAGGTATACTTATGTTTTTGCCCAATTCTTTTATGGAGTAAATAAAAAGATCTACCCATTTGAGATCAGGACCCGGAGATGTAGTCCACTAGGGATGAACTCCGTTATCAAGTTCTTTGTGTTCATATTGCATGATTATGTCTCTTTCCTTTTGAGCTTTTCCTTTTGTATGGTGTACTATAGTTTATGCTCATTTAATATGATTCTTTAATAAGTCACCCAACGAAAAGATCCCGGATCATTGCTTTAGTACATACAAGCTCTTCTTCAACCTACATACCAAATTATCCTTCCCTTTGACCTCATACCCCTATGGTTGCTGCATATAAATCTCTTCCTCCAAATCTCCATGGAGAAAAGTTGTTTTTACATCTAACTGTTCAATATGCAAATATTCTACTGCCACAAGACTTAAAATAGTCCTAATTGAAGTCATTTTTACAACATGAGAAAATATTTCATCAAAATCTATACCTTTCTTTTGTGCAAACCCCTTTACAACAAGTCTAGCCTTGAACTGTTTTTTGCCTCCATCTTCTTCCTCCAACCTATAAACCCTTTTATTCTACAATGTTATTTTTCCTGCAGACAACTGAACCAAGTCCCAAGTCTGGTTATTTACCAAGTAATCCATTTCCTCTTTCATGCCTTGCTCCCACTTCTTTTTAGTTTCTACCTACATTGCCTCTTCATAACTTTATGGCTCACCAGAATCAGTCAACAATAAATAATCCAATGAGGGAGAGTATCGTTCAAGGGGTCTACTTAACTTGGTAGATATTCTAACAACACTTGCAAGAGTTTGAGGTACATGTTTCTCTTGTTGTTGTACATTTTGATTTTTTGGTACCTTTGGAATTTATTTTTCAGTGATCTCATCAAGCACTGTGTATTCTGGTTTTTCTTTTTCATGTTTCTTTCCCTGCAACTGATCTTTGTACATGACCTTCTCATTGAATATGAAATCTCTACTTCTAATTATTTTGTGATTTTCATAATCTCATAAGCGATAACCAAAATCATTAACACTGCATCCAATAAAGGTACACTTCTTGGATTTTGCCTCGAGCTTTGTTCTATTTTCTTTATCAATATGGAAAATTCTTCACAACTGAACTTTTCATAAATGAATAGTTTACCTTTTTACTTGTCCATGACTCCTCTAGAATGCCACAGTCCAAAGAGCTTGAAGGTCCTTTATTTGTTAAGTAAACAACAATATTTACAACATCTGCACAAAGCTGTAAGGGAAACCTAGCATGCAATCTCATACTCCTTGCACGCTCCATGATTGCCCTGTTCATCATTTCTGACACACCATTTTCTTGTGGTGTCCTGGAACTGTTTTCTCTCTATGAATCCCACAATGCTCACGGAAATCCAAATCAATTTGTTTAGGATATGGAAACAAATTCCTTTTGTGAAGTATTTGCATCCCCTTCTGAATCATGTGTCCAAGCCTATGATGCCAAAGTGTTTTATACACTCATGTAGAAGCTAAACAGATAAAAGAATCAATATTACCAGTACATAAATATAATGTACCTACCTTCTCTCCTTTTTCTATCACCAGTGATCCTTTGGTGACCTTCCACGCCTTATCTGTAAATATGGATATACAACCTTCACTTGCCAACTTCCCTGTTGAAATTTGATTCTTCCTTAGATCTGGAACATTTCTTACCTTTTTCAACAACCATTGGTTTCCATTCTTTTTCTTTATTTGTACCTTACCCATTCCAAAAAATTTGCATGGTGCATCATCACCCACATGAACTTGTCCAAAATCATGTTGAACATAATCTAGAAAATGTTTCTTATGGGGTGTGGCATGAAATGAATCCCCTGAATCTAACTACCCAAGACTCAAGAATATTATCTACAGAAATAATCAAAGCATCTTGTAACACATCACCTGTTACATTTGCTTCTTGATTTTTCTCCTACTATCCATCTCTTTGTTTCTTTGGAGCTCTGCAATCTTTCTTGAGATGTCCTTTCTTCCCACAATTCTAGCACTCTATCTTTCTTAGTCTTGATTTGGATCCGCCCTTCCTAAAATTCCCATGGTTCTCTAAGCCCTTTCCTCTATCCTTTTGTCTTCCCTTGTTCTCCATGTTTAACACATTACCTTATGTCTCACGTGTGCTTTTCCGTCGCATTTCCTTACTAAGGATAACACCAACAACATCATCACATTTTAGAGTGTTTGAACCAAAGACAGAGTTACTTACAACCATTATCAAGCCATTCTAGTTTTCTGGCAATGAGCACAAGATTATAAGAGCCTTGACCTCATCATCAAAGTCCACTTTTACAAAACTTATATGATTAGTAACCGTATTAAATTTATTTAAATGATCTACAATAGACCCACCTTTTGACATCTTCATATTAAATAATCGCTTCAAACAATTTTTCATATTAAATAATCGCTTCTTAATAGGGTTTTTCATACATTTTAGCCAATGTGTCCATCAGCTCCTTCGTTGTCTTTTCTTTTGAGATATTGAAGGCCACCAACGTTGTCAGGCTCAGCCGTATCGTTCCTAGTTCCTTTCGATCAAGAACCTCCATTTCTTCATCCTTCATAGCTATCGGCTTCTTTTTTATTCCAACCAATGGTAGAAATAGATCCTTCTGATATAAATAATATTCCATCTGCATCTTCCATAACTGGTAGTTTTGGATGTTAAATTTCTCAACCAATTGTTATAAAAATAGGATCACAAAGAAATAAAATAAAACAAATGTGAAAATAAAAGACAGAAGATACACAATACAATAGAGACACAGATATACGTGGTTCACCTAGTGTGGTCTACATCCACCAGAGAAATTGCCAGGTCCTTCCTTTTATTATCCAACAAAATGAATGGATACAACCTACAACACACCCACTGTAGCTTCCTCTTTTTTCTCTCACAGTATCCTCTCTCAGAATACAATATTCACAATAATCCACAGTTGCAATACAATTCCCTCATAAAAGAGGATTTCCTTCTAGGGAAAATAAACCCTAAAATAATTTCTACCATCAGAACTGCAACCTTATAATGAACAGTCTTTATTGACTATGAAATTACAATATTTTACAAGGAAAACTTTCCCAAACTTTCACTTCGGGGGCACTGCCCTCGAATTCCCCCCTGGAGACAGTTTTGTGGGGGGGAGAGCCCCCTAACACCCACTGTTAAGGAATGGGGTCCAATCACAGCTAAAACAAACCTCTGAATCGAGAAGATAATCAGACTCCACAACCAACATGAGAAAAATAATTATTCCCCTAGATCCAAAGGAAGGAAAACCATGGATGGAGTCATGGGAAGAAGATAAAGAAGATACATGTTTATATCATATAAATAATGAACAAAAATATTATATAAAACCGGCCGCAAAAGGAGAAATTTTAAGAGAATCTCTCATGTCGGTTGGACATAATTCTGACTTTGCCTTATACAACTGGCAAATAGAGAACTATGAAGCACATGCAAAAGACTATTGGTCTATCGAAGTTATTCCAAAGAAACATCTTAAGACATGTTATTCAATCTAGGTTGTACCAAAATTTTATGAAAAAATATCCCGACAAACTCCCACTCTCATTCCAACAGACGTTCAGATAAGAAAACCCTTGCGATACAGTGAACGACATAACCCATCGACTCATGTGGAAGAGGTATCAAATTTCATAGGAGAGAAAAGAATAACACAAAGCCTTGTGTAAAATTTCACAGGACAAGCTGCAAGATGGTGGGAAACATATTCCCCCCAATTACAATCATGGACTATTCGGTCAAAAGAAACTATCCAAAGATACAGATATTCATACATTCAAACTCGGTTATGATCCAACCGAACATATCCAACATTGTGAAAGCGAATGTTGGCCCTTGACCAAGTTTTGAGGAATAATTGGTCATATTTGACCGTTTTCAGTACTCTGACATCCAGTCGGAGAAGGAGCGCATGGCGAAGAGGAGATCACGGGATCTCCGCCCCTTTTTAGGGATTTTTGGGCTTTGGGGGATTTTTGGGAATATTGTAATGGGAAAGGGATATCGGTCCTTATTTAGGCCTTTTGTATGTATAAATAGAAGGGTAGGAGATGCGTATGAAAAGGGGGTGTGTGATGTAAAGTGAATGGCTTAGTGCATAAAGTAGATCTATGTGATCAGATGTCTGTGTGACTGTAAGAGCTCTGTGCCTACTGTAAGTGTTGTAAGTGTTGAGTGCACGGGTCAGGGGAGGACTTAGTGCTTGGATCTACCTGGGGAAAGAGGATCTAGCGATCTGTGCAGATCTCTTGTCCTAGGCGGGGTAGGATCTTGAAGGCTTTGTGTTGTAACTTGGTTTATAGAAGATAATAATGGAAGAAGACTTTGTGGACGTAGCCCCAGGGTGGGGGTGAACCACAGTAACTCTGTGTATTGTGATGATGTGTTTGTCTCTCTCTTGCTAAGTGCTATGATATGTTTAGATAGATCTATTGATGCTTTGTTCTTATGAGATATGAATGCATGCTAGATATGATACATAAGATGCTAAGTGCTTAATCTATTAAGTATAACCTGTTTATCATTGCTAAGTGCTAGATCTAAGTAATTACTGCGGTGCTTTGTGCTTTCTACGAAGAGTATTAATGAATGTATTTTAAGGAATAACTGATGCTAAGTGTTCTCTAAGCAAGATAATCACAGATATGTGTCCCAGCTAAGGTTGCAGACACCTGAGTCCTGCAACCACCCCTACCTCTACCTCAGGTGAGACTTCATCTGCTTCGTAGGTGTTGCCGAAAGGGCCAGTAGTTAGGGTTTTTTTGGTGTGCTCTTGAGCATTGAACCCTGGGTCTGCCCCTGTGCCAACAAATGGTTCTGTTGCCAGGACCTGAAACTGTGATTGCTGGGAACTAAAGAAGAAAAATCTTTGTGCGAAATAAGCTCTATGTGTATATCTGTTGCCCTAGTGTGCAGTATTTTGTTTGACCTATGAAGCTTTGTGCCAAGAAAAAAAGGTCACATCTGAAGGAAAAAAGGTCAGATCTGAAGGGAAAAGGTCATATCTTAAGAAAAAAAGGTCATATCTGAAGAAGAAAAGGTCAAATATGAAGGGAAAAGGTCAGATCTGAAGAAAAGAGGTCAGATCTGAAGGGAAAAGGTCAGATCTACGAAGAAAAAGGTCAGATCCACAAAAAAGAGGTAAGATCTGTAAGCTTTGTGCCCTGATAACGGTAAGAATAGTCAAAAGTTTTTAGATTTGAAAGCTTTGTGCTCTATAGAAGTAAGATAAGTGAAATTTTTTGTTTCTAAAGCATGGATCTAGGTATGTTTGATAGATTATGTCCTATAGATGAAAGAAAGTTTGATATGAATAGATTTGATAAGCATAGTAATAGATATGTTATACCTATGCATCAGAAGAATGTATGGACTAACAAGTGGATACAGGATCCTAAAATGAGTTTTTTGTAGGCTAGTCACCATGATCCTGGTGCGCAGTACAGAAGGAGTTGGGGAACATCTAAACAAAAGAGAGGATTAACCCTCTGTTATAGTTGCAGAAGACCGGGACATCTTGCTAAGGAATGCCCTCGGAGAAGACCTAGTTTCCTCTGTTGTAAGTCTATGGACCATGAAGTCTTGGATTTCCCTAGAATGATTGCCAGGCTTGAGAAGCTGAATCTAGAGCAAGCAAACCCTGAAGGATATCAAGAGACCAAGATTATAGCAGAAACCCAAAAAGAAACAGAAAAGATATTGTTACAGATGAAAGATACCTTGAATGACCACCGACATGTTAGGCTATTAGAGATCTTCAAAGAAAAGGAGCAAATCGAAGCAAGAATAGGGGACTTTTACATTGAATGTACTCTTGATAAAGAAACACAAGAGAAAATTATGCCAGAAAGAACTTGGGAAGCTATAGGAAAGCCTACCATGATCCCTTCCCTAGGAGGAACAAGTTTCTTCAGAGGAAAGCTAGTAAACCTATGTGGAAGGCTTGCCCGGATACCTATGACTGTCAATGGAACTTCGACAGAGGAAGACTTTGAGATCATTAAATTTGTTGAAGACATCGCCCCGTTTACAATGCTCATAGGAAAACCTTGGATTAATAGAGAACAAGCCAGATGAAGAGAAGAAGAAAAAGTTTTGGAATGGAAGAAGCAAGAGTTAAAAGACTTTATGACCAGAAGGATCGCGCACTTGATTGAAGAATAGAAGAGCAGATCACAGATATTTAATATTAGCAACTCCGATGTCGAAGCTAAGAGAACACTTGAGGATTCCTAGAAGGTTGAGCTACCTATTTTTGATACAGAAGAAGTATTATAAAGGAACCATAGGAAAGATTTTCCACAATGCGAAGTAATTAAGACCGTAGAAGATAAACATCATAATGGTAAAAGAATTACTGAGACGAGGCTCATTGGGAAGAAGGCTAGGAAGTTAATAAAGAAAAGGGCTAATATTGTAAGGTTACAAGAGGTTCTAGAGGACACTTCACAGCAAGAAGAATTGCAGAATTGGAGCTTCGCCGAGATATCAGGACAACGGCGTAGAGTACTTTACCATGATGAAGCAATATAGCCATTGAAAACGATATACCCATTCAACCGCCGCTCCGAACGGATCGAAAAGCAGTTTAGTGCAGACCGCCACTTTATATACCTAACTCCATGTGTTGATGAACACCAAGAACAGCTTCAGTCCTATTATAAGCTGACTGAAGAAGACCTAGAAGAAATCACCAAGGAATGGTCAGTGGACCTCCTTGTTCTAGAAAATCCAGTGGACATTTCAGATATTGACAGCCCAGAAGTTGTGCAGGACACACCTGGGCCCAGTAAGATGAAGAAGACAAAGAAGACAAAGGAAACAAAGAAGCCTGAAGAGGTTCGGGATGTAGATAGCTACTTTGTAAAGACATCTTCCATCACACTCGATCAAGAAGATAACAACGATGACCTAGACGAAGTCGAGCAACAACCAGAAGAAGAATTTGAAGTTCCAAAGAAGAGAAAAGGGTCACCTTCGAAGTCTTTCTCTAAGAAGAAAGCAAAAGCGACCATGGCCAAGATGAAGACCACGCTCAACCCTGATGACTTCAGCTTTCTCCTCGCAACTTTGAATGAAGCCATAGAAGAAATTACAGAAAAGCAGGAGGCCAAGCAACAAACGATGTATGACAGAATTGAAGACGAGATCCAAGGAGTGCAACGAGCACTTCAGTCTAACCGCGCAGTCTCCACTGCGCCCATGCCAGAAGGAACAACAGAAGAAGGAGATGAATCAATTCAACTCCGCAAGATTGTCGACATAGTCGAAGTACGCCTTCGAAAAGTGGAGGAAGTAACAGCGCAGTCCACCCAAGCCCTAAAGCAAGCACAGGAGGAAATCGCAAAGCAGCAGGTCGAAGCAGCTCAAGTCAAGCTCGAGGCGTTCGAAGCGAAACTAGTCAGACCTGAGTGACTCGGGACGAGTCACAGGTGAGTGTTGGGGGCCTGTTGGCCCTTGACCAAGTTTTGAGGAATACTTGGTCATATTTGACCGTTTTCGGTACTCTGACATCCAGTCGGAGAAGGAGCACATGGCGAAGAGGAGATCACGGGATCTCCACCCCTTTTTAGGGTTTTTTGGGCTTTTGGGGATTTTTGGGAATATTGTAATGGGAAAGGGATATCGGCGCTTATTTAGGCCTTTTGTATGTATAAATAGAAGGGTCGGAGATGAGTATGAAAAGGGGGTGTGTGATGTAAAGTAAATGACTTAGTGCATAAAGTAGATCTATGTGATCAGACGCATGTGTGATTGTAAGAGCTCTATGCCTACTGTAAGTATTGTAAGTGTTGAGTGCACAGGTCAGGGAAGGACTTAGTGCTTGGATCTACCCTGAGGAAAGAGGATCTAGCGAGCTGCGCAGATCTCTTGTCCTAGGCAAGGTAGGATCTTGAAGGCTTTGTGCTATAACTTGGTTTACATAAGATAATAACAGAAGAAGAATTTGTGGACATAGCCCCAGGGTGGGGGTGAACCATGGTAACTCTGTGTATTGTGCTGATGTGTTTGTCTCTCTCTTACTAAGTGCTCTGATATGTTTATATAGATCTATTGATGTTGTGTGCTTATGAGATATGAATGCATGATAGATATGATGCATAAGATGCTAAGTGCTTAATCTATTAAGTATAACTTATTTATCATTGCTAAGTGCTAGATCTGAGTAATTACTGTGGTGCTTTGTGCTTTCTATGAAGTGTATTAATGAATGTATGTTAAGGAATAACTAATGCTAAGTGTGTTGTAAGCAATATAATCATAGATCTGTGTCTCAGCTAAGTTTGCAAACACCTGAGTCCTGCAACCACCCCTGCCTCTACCTTGGGTGAGACTTCATCTGCTTCGTAGGTGTTGTCGAAAGGGCCGATAGTTAGGTTTTTGTTGGTGTTCTCTTGAGCGTTGAACCCTGGGTCTGCCCCTGTGCCAATAGTGAATGAAGAAGAATTAGATACAAGGATGAAAGGGTATGTCCCTATATGTTCCTAAGTACATTAGACAAGATACCAAAGCAAATGGTACTAAATTGAAGAAGCCTGCGGTCACACCTCCAACTAGGCCAAAATCAAAAGAAATTTTGTCGAAGACTTTGAATTTAATCACGTAGAGGAGCACTTGAAAGACACAACAAACCAAATAAAAATATTTTTAGAAAGTCCTTAACCATCTCAACAGAAATAAAAAGAGAAGATGGTAGTTGATGAAGGATCGACATCAACATGCAACTTTGTATTGGTAGAAAACAAGGAAATCTTGATTGCTCGGAGGATTGATATGGAGAATAGAAAATGGCTAGGACAGACCTTCCAATGGAAGAAAGACCATCCAACATTACATAATCACATGAAATCACTATTAATCATAGCCACGAAACATAAAGAGAACCCAAAACAACTCGAATTCTCAAAAAAAATTATGAAAATTGAAGAAGGAGAATGCCATCTCGATGAAGCAAAGCCACCAAAATGGATGGATGCAGAAATAAGAAAAAAAGAATTCAACATATCAAATTATGACCGACCAAAAATGGTGAGAGTAGGTGATTATTGGTATGATAAGCAAATGACCGACATAGTCAGTCTATTAAAAGAGTACCAATATGTTTTTGCATGTGACTACAAGGACCTGAAAGGACTTGTAGAGAAAATGGGTGAAATGAAGATCGAACAAATCCTAGGAGAAAAAATAATTAAAAAGAGACCACACAAGTTAGCACATAAGTACAAATCATTCGTTCAAAAGCAAATCGAAGGAATGTTACAAGCAAGCATTATTTATCCTATCGACAAAGCAGAATGGGTGAGTCTAATGGTGGTACAACCAAAGAAGCATGATCCAAAGAAGTTAAGAATTTGTGTCGATTTTCAGGGACTAAACAAACAGACTGTGACATATCCGTTCCTCACCCCTTTTGCTGATGAAATCATAAATGAAGTCATTGGTCATGAATGATATTGATTTACTGATGGATTTTCAAGATATAACCAGGTGCCAATTGCAAAAGAAGATCAGGCAAAAACAACTTTCATATCAAAATTTGGATCTTTCACCTTCAGAGTCGTGCCATTCGACTAAAGAACAGGTCAGTAGTTTTCTCAAGAATAGAGGTAAAAGAATTCCAAGAGTACATCTATAAAACCGTGGTTGTATACTTCGATGATTGGACAATCTATAGTCTACTCAAAAATCACATAGAATGGCTCTTACTTATGTTAGAACATTGCAAACAGATTCAACTATCACTTAACATCAGAAAATGCATATTTACCACATCTATTGGAATATTGCTCGGACACCTAGTATGCAAAGATGGCGTGAAGGTCAATATAGCTAAAATAAATATCATCCTTTGATCTAAAACCACCGTAAATAAAAAGTAGATCAAAATTCTATTGGGTCATACTGGCTACTACAGGAAGTTTATATGCCACTACTCAAACATCACCTTCCCAATGGACCAACTTCTACAAAAAGATGTAAAATTCAAATGGAGCCAAGACTGCCAAGAATCCTTCGAATTTCTAAAGAAGATGTTGGTCAAAGCACCTATTCTCAAATTTCCAAACTAGTCAAGAAAGTTCCATGTCCATGTCGATGCGTCGAACGTAGTTGTTGGGTCGGTTCTAGCTCAATCGTACGATGACACAATGGATCACCCAAATGCATATGCAAGTAGGAAGTTGAATAAAGCAGAAAGAAATTGTTCGGCTACAGAACGACAAGCCTTATCAATTATTTTCGCACTACAAAAGTTTTGTCATTATTTATTGGCAAACCCGTTTACATTTTTTACAGACCATCAAGCATTGAAATACTTAGTCAATAAACCAGACCATCAAGGAAAGATCTGTCAGTGGTTACTATTATTTCAAGAATTTGAATCTGACATAATCATTCGACCAGGGGAAAAGAGCATTCGACCTGATCACCTGTCACGACTAGAAACAGGATAAGATCTGATAGGCATAGACGACGACCTCCCAAATGCACACTTATTCATATTAGAAGCTGCACCGAAGGATTTAGTAGACATTACCACTTTCTTAGAAGAAGGAAAATCTTTGGAGGACCTCCCGACAAACAAAAAGAAAATTGTAGCCATGAAATTTGGACCATTCACAATCATTAATGGATACTTATACAAAATGGGAATGGACGATGTGCTAAGAATATCCATGCCAGAACATGAACGGGAGGATATCATCAATGAAGCCCATGCAGGAGTAGTTGGAGGACATTTTCAAGCTGACACAACAACTAGGAAGATATTACAGGCAGGCCTATGGTGGTCGACTATACATAAACATTGTTGAGGTCAAGTTAAAAAATGTGATAGTTGTCAGAGACTGGGACGACCCTTGTGGAAAAATTAAATACCACTAATTTTTATAAACCCTAATCGAGCTTTCAAAATCTGGGCTATCAACTTAGTCGGGCCATTCCCACAGAGGGCAAGGAGAACTGGTGCTAAGTACATAAACACTATGGTCGAGTATGTGACTAAATGGGTAGAAGTTGAGCCGGTTGAATATTGTACCAAAGAAGTAGCATCTAAATTCATCACAAGATTTGGTTTCCCTATAACACTAATCAACGACCAGGGAACTCACTCTGTAACTGAAACACTTAAATTTTTACTGGAAAAATTCTTAACCGACCATAGAAAAATGACAGCCTACCACCCACAAGCAAATGGGGAAGTCGGAGCATTTAATAAAACATTACACAAGGGACTTACGAAAATATGTGGTATAAATAAAGATGATTGGGATGATAAGATTCCTGTAATCCTCTGGGCGTATAGATTAACATTCAAAAGATCGACTGGATAGACGCCATTCAAACTAGTCTATGGCCAGGAAGTTGTAATTCCACTACAATTTTGGACTAATTCTAACGGGGTCGATGCTATAGTGAAATTCAACGAGAGACAAAACTCGAATGACCGACTATTCCAACTAAATAAACTAGAGGAAGAGAGGTTAATAGTGATTCATCATCAATAAGTTCAGAAACAACAGCAAAAAGCGTGGCATGGTCATCACTTAAAGAAAAAGGATATAAAATAGGGAGACTTAGTCTTACTATATGATAGTGTAAGGTCTTAAGTAATTCTAGTTTTCTAAGTCAAAAGGTGGCATTACATACACCCAACCTTCGGGAAACATATTACCGAGGTGGTCAAAAAAAGTGGGGGATGATATCGTCGTAAGGTCTCTGCATCCTCCCAAGTAGCAGATCCTAAGCTATACTTGTCCCGCTGGACCTTAACTTGGTCTACCCGACGATTCCTGAGCTGTCGAACCCTACAGTCCAACACACATAACGGTTCGACTATGAGGGTTCCCACGTTCGATACCTGCAATTCCTTCCAATTCATATTATGAGATTTGTTAGCAACATAATGACGTAGAACAAATACGTGAAAAACATTATGAGTTTTATGCAAGTGGGGTGGCAGTACAAGACGATAGGCAACAGGTCCAATTCTCTCTTGGATTTTGAACAATCCTATAAATTAAGGCGACAACTTTATCCCCTTCTCAAATTGAATGGTACTCTTATTAGGCCCGATACGAATGAAAAATTGATCTCCCACTTTATAACTTTGGTCATTCCTATGTGTATCGGCATAACTTTTATGTCTATCATGTGCTTCGTTTAGTCGTTGCATAATCTGAATCACCTGTTCCTCCATCTCTTGAATCAATTCTAACCCAACTATCACTCGGTATTCTAATATTTCCCAACTCAATGGTGTCAAGCATGACCTTCCATACAGAGCTTCATAGGGTGGCATTCCAATGGAGCTATGAAAACTATTATTGTAGGCGAACTCTACCAAAGGTAGGTACTTCTTCGAATGGGTTTGATTATCCATAACATACATCCTAAGCATGTCTTCCATAACCTAATTTACTCTCTCAGTTTTCCTATCTGTTTTGGGATGATATGATGTTCTTAAGTTCAAACGAGTTTCCAACATTGACTGCAAACTTGTCCAAAACCTAGATGTGAATCGGGAGTCCCTATCTGAAATGATCTTCTTGGGTAACCCATGCAAACGGATGACCTCACTTATAAACATGTGTGCCACATCAGTGACATCATAAGTGTCTCTAACCAGAATAAAATGAGCACTCTTGGTCAACTTATCAACTATCACAAGAATGACATTGTGTCTGTGTGATGCGAGTGACAATCCCACAACAAAATCCATAGAAATGACTTCCCACTTGGACATAGGAACATCATGTGGTTGTAGGAGACCTGTCGGATGGTGGTGGTTAGCCTTCACTTGTTGACACTCTAGGCACTTGGCAACGAAATGGACTACATCACGCTTCATGCCCACCTAGAAGAAAATATTCTTCATGTCTGCGTAGATTTTCTTCACACCCAGATGTGCACAATAAAATGCTCTATGGGCTTCCTTGAGTATGATGCCTCGAATATCCCCACCTTTGGGGATGTACATCCTTCCCTAATATCTTAACAATCCATCTACTTCAAGGTTATATCCTTCATACTTTGGATCTAATTGCCTCCCACTCTAGAGGGTTGAAGTAACCTTTAAATACCAACTATCTCCAAGAAGTTTCCCCAACACTCACTCCCTCGGATTAACTTTTAAGTGTACCAAGGAGAAGACATGTGGTCTCATGCTCAGGGCGTCTGTGACCACATTCTCCTTTCCCTTGATGTATGAAATTCCAAAATTGTACTCACTCATAAACTCACTCCATCGCCTCTACCTGGCATTGAGATCCCTTTGAGTGAAGATATGCTTTAAGCATTCATGGTCTGTTTTGAGCTCAAAGCTTCGCCCCACTAGATAGTGCCTCCAAAGTTTCAGAGCTAGCATTAAAGCTACCAACTCTAAATCATGAGTAGTGTAAATCTCCTCATGTTGCTTAAACTTTCTTGATGCATATGATATCACTCCCCCATCCTACATTAGCAAGACCCCCAATCCTTGCTTCGAGGCATCTGTGCAGACTGTGAAGTCTTTTTCCATATCCGACACTTGTAGAATTGGTGCACTAGTTAGTAACCTCTCAAGCTCGATGAATGAAATATCAAATTCTTCTGTCCATTCATACTTGACCCCCTTGTGCTACAAGGTGGTGATGGGTTTCACTATCTTAGATAACCCTTCCACAAACCTCCGATAATAACCAGCTAGCCCCATGAAGCTTCTCACCACATGAGCATTTTTCAGCACTGGCCATTCCAAAATGGCCTTTACCTTTTTTGGGTCCACAGAGATTCCTTCAACAAAAATGATATCACCTAAATAGTGAATTTATTTCTGGAAGAAAGAACACTTCGACAACTTGCCATACAATTTGTTCTCTCTAAGGCACAACACCACTCGCAAGTGTTCCTCATTTTTTCTTTCGTTCTTGGAATAGATGAGGATATCATCCAGAAAGACCTATACAAAGCGGTCTAAGTACTTTCGGAATACACCATTCATGAGGCTCATGAATACTGCTGGCACATTGGTCAAACCAAAAGGTTCTACCATGAACTCGTAATGCCCAAACCGAGTTCAAAAGGCAGTGTTAGGAATATCCACTTCCTTAATCCTTAATTGGTGATACTCTTATCGCAAATCATTTTTTGAGAAAATAGTTGATCCTTTCATCTGATAAAAGAGATTATCTATCCATGGCATTGGGTACCTATTTTCCACTGTAGCATGGTTCAAGTCCCTGAAATCTATACACAGTTGTAAGGAATCATCCTTCTTCTTGACAAAAATTACTGGTGCACCCCAAGGTGAGACACTAGGCCTTATTATCCCTAATTCAAGTAGTTCCTTCAACTGCATCTGCAACTCACAAAGTTCTGGCGCCGTCATCCTATACGGTGCCTTGGAAATTGGCTCTGCACCGAATTTTAGCTCAATGGTAAAATCAAGCTCCCTCTTAGGAGGTAACCCTGGAAACTCTTTCTGAAAAACATCCTTAAACTCTGACAATACTGGATATTGATCCATGGAGGGTCCTTTCCCTTCACTGACTGCTTCCACTACATATAATCGACAACATTGCCTCATGCAACGTTTAACCTTCATGGTCGAGATAAAGCGTAGAGACACCTTCCTCCGTACATCGTGGATCTTTACGGAAATTCCTTCATCGTCAACACAAAGCACCCTTTTTGTGAAACAATCTACCATAGCTCGATGGGATTCTAACCAGTCCATTCAAATGATTAGGTCTTACATCCCTAGACTAATTACTCTTAGGTAAAGATACATGTGTGGTATGAGCTTTAGGATGATTACAAAATTTCAACATAGAGATATTTTAAAATACAACAATAAATGTTGAAGAGATATTTTAAAATAGTTTAATAATATTATATGGATAATAACAAGAA
>JZKD02S1675932.1:86365-100441 GCA_000966675.3 Picea glauca
TTTTTTAATAAATAAGGGCATCGACCTTGGACAAAGGGTCGATGGTTTTTGGAGAGAAAGACTTTTTCTTGAATTATGTAAGAGAAATATTTATGTGGAAGTTATTTCAATTAATAAGTTTTGTTTAGAACCAAAGACACTTATATCATCTAAGGGGCGTGAATATGATTGGACCGAGGGGGACTATATCTATCTTTGGATTCAATATTTTGTTGTTGTATTGAGTAAGAGTTGTTGTATCTGCTATTTAAAGTTATCTTATAATGTTGTAACAGTTCTTGTATTTTAGCTGATGAATAGAAATCGATTGTGTTAACCTGTGATTGATAATAGAGCATTGAAAATTACTTGTCTTGCACTAGCTTCATGTGACTTGTATGTTTTTCTTTTCTGTAATTGTTATCTCAGACAATGTTGAATGTCCACTAATCAAAATGGTAATAATTATGGTTTGAAGTACTTTAGATCTTCTTCGTCTGCATGCTAAGGTATAAAGGTTATCCTAAAACCCAGCCTTCCCCCCAATGCACAATTTCCCTTCCCTCTTCCATTTAGATTAAGATCTATATTTATTTTGTTATAAATATTAAGAAAAAGAACCAAAAAGAGAACTGTGTAGCCTGAGGAAAGACCTCACAGAAAAAGACATATCTGTCAATCACGATTAAAGCCAATCGATAATTCCAGCCAGATCACGAATCTGGAGAACTTTACCACTCATCAAATGCTTACGAGTCTAATTGGGCCTCTTGAGTGGGTTTGGTTCATGTTGTTGAGTTAAAGGGATCTCAGACCCCTCAACAAAATTGGTGCTAGAAGGAGGGTCGAACGAATGAATGGCTAATAATATTTCCAATAATATATTCTGCATAACATATAGATTCAAAACAACCCACATACAGAGAGTACTCTTGATATGAGTAACTCACCTCAACACGAAGAGGAAGAACACCTATAGCCTGAAATACCTTATGCTCTTCCCCATGAAGAGTTAAATAAGTTCAGGAGAATCACTAGATCTTACGCTCAGCAGATCAGAGCATTACCTTTAGCTCCTTTACTTCCTCGAAGAAAAAAAATAAGCAGACCAGTTGTCGATACCCCTAACCATGTATTTGTTCACAAGGTATAATACATGATATATTTTTCCCTCCCAGAGATCGAACAACTCCTTAATCTGATACCTGAAACACCAGTTGGTAACTACTCTCAACCTGACGATTTTGAATCTGAAGAAGGGTTTAACTCAGATCGCTCAAGCTTCGAACAAGAAGACATGGAGGATAATAACAATAACAATAACAATGGAGAAGGAGAAAATCAACCTCAATACAGTCAACCATGGTTGGCCATAGATGCTCTAGAGATCCCAGGACGGGTGCATAACCTACCTAGACATCCAGAAAAATTACTTCCTAAATTTGACCCAGAAACATTCAGATTGCCTGAGGACCATATTAAGAAGTTCATATTGGATATAAGGTTGATGAATGTGCAACACGAAGACGTAGTGTGTAGAATTTTTCCTTACACCTTTGAAAAATCAACCTCGACTTGGTATTTTAACCTTCCAGTTGGTTCTATAACTAGCTGGACAAAGTTTCAAAAGGATTTTTTGGACAAATTTTCCGAAGAAACTACCACATGAGCTTTAATGGTTGAACTTTTTGCTGCCACTATGAGTCCAAAATAAAAGGTTAATGATATCAACCAAAGGTTTACCACCATTTTGAACAAATTCTAACCCGAGGCTAAACCTACTTAGAAGTTGCAGATTGAAGTATATGCTAATTCTCTCCCAGCTTCTATTTCCATGTTTGTAAAAAGGGCTGCCAAACATACTTTATCTGAAAATTTAGAAAAAGCTAAAACGATTGAATTCCAAATGAAAGGATGCAAAGAATGTCATATCTCACTAATAAAGAAGGAAACCCAACCTCTACCTAAGAAAGGACTTTTGTTAACAAGACCCCTAAGAAAACAAATAGAACAAGGTCCCGATAAAGAGGCAGGGGATTTGGAAAACCTGCATCGGATGATAAAAAAGTCTCCAACAAGATCGTAGATATAAAAAGGAGTGTTGGGGAGGGAAACCAAAATCAAATACCTCATAAACATTTTTTCAAAAGAAATCCACCCTTCAAAGCTATAGAACCTCCCCCAACAAACCTAAACGTCGACTTAGGGAATGTAGCATCTGACTCTTTCTGCACATATCACCAAGAAAACCATTCAGAAAGGGACTACCCTCAATGGTTGAATGCTATGAATCTAATGGATAATCGATTCTTAGATGAATGCTCTCTAACCGAACAACCCACTAGTTCGGTAATAAATTTCATTGATCAAGAAAATCAAGAGCCACTGGAAGAGACAACCATGTTGTTATGGGATTCCAACCATTTGATTCCTTTCAACAATGTCGTTGAAGTGCAAGGACCTCCTGCTGAAGTTATAGCTGTACAGACGCGGGGTAGAAGTCAACCTATCCAAAGTGATCCCGCCACTACTCAGTTATCTAGAGGGTTAATTAACAAGTGTGTGGTAGTCTATTTAGATGATGTAACAATATACTAAAAAAATAAGGAAGACCACATTCATCATTTGCTCGGATCTTTGAAAGGTGTAGGAAGTATGGAATATCTTTGAACCCTAAGAAAACCATCTTTGGTGTAGATGAAGGAAACTTATTAGGTCATATCATATCTCAAGAAGGAATTAGCATCGACCCTGAGCGGATAAAAGCGATATCTCAACTCCCTTTGCCTCACAATAAAAAGGCCATGCAATCATTCTTTGGGAAAATCATTTTTGTGAGAAAATTCACTCATGATTTCGCCAAAACCGTCAAGCCTTTGCAGAGAATTATTCGCAAATATGCAGAGTTTAAATGCGATGAAGAGAAGAAAGGTGTTTTCAATAACATCAAAACTGCCATCTCCCAAGAATGAGTGTTACGAAGCCCTGATTTCAACAAAGATTTTTTCCTTTATACCTTTGCTTTTGACCAATCCTTGGTTGTAGTACTTACTCAAAAGGATGATGAAAACAATGAAGCACCAATATCCTTTATGAGCATGGACCTCCAAGGAGCCGAACTGAATTACCCTGTTATAGACAAACATGCTTACACAATATATAAAGTTGTCAAACATTTCAGATCCTACATCCTGAAGAATCACACTAAAGTAATAGTACCTCATCCAACGGTCCGATATTTTTTCACTTAACAAGAGATGGGAGAAATAAGGGGAAATTAGATGGCAGTCATCCAATAATTTGATCTAGACATAAAAATTGCCAAAATAATCAAAGTTCAAGGATTGTGTAAATTGGTCACTGAAGCCCAAGATCTAATTAACGCAGAAGACCCAGTTGGGAAAATGAGTTGTCATTATGGTGCGGCGAAGCCTTATACATACCTCTCGGGAAAGAGTCCTGGTATGTAAACTTGTCGTATCTCTTGCATCATGGAACTTGTCCGAAAAACTTGAACCCTAGAGAAAGGAGAGCCCTCAGGTCAAAATCCGCTCAATATCGCCTTATAAATTCTCTGTTTTTTCGCGTAAACTATGATGGAGTACTCCTTAGATGTCTTGAACATGATGATGCAGAAAAGGTACTCAAAGAACTCCATGACAACCCAACAGGTGGACATTTTTCAAGAGAAACCATGGCTCACAAAATATTAAGGGTTGGTTATTATTGGCCTACTTTGTTCAGGGAGGCTCATGCATATGCTAGGAAATGTAAATCTTGTCAAGTGAACGTGGGTAGCGAAAAGAGAGCAGTCGTTCCACTCTAGTCGGTGACCATATCCAAACCTTTCGAGCAATGGGGAATAGACGTCATAGGAGAAATTACTCCCAATTCTTCGAAACAACATAAGTATATCTTGATTGCGATAGATTATTTCACAAGGTGGACAAAGGCTATCCATCTCACGCACATTAATGAAAAAGGTAGTGATCCAATTTTTAGAACACCAACTAATAACAAGGTTCGAGATGTTGTTCGTCCTCGTTTTTGACAATCCTACCTACTTTTCTTCCACACGTTTGACAGAATTCGCCCTTGATAAGGGAATCATAATAAGATATTTTGCAAACTATTATCTGCAAAGGAATGGGGTAGTAGAGTCAACTAATAAAAACCTAGTGAGAATTTTAAAAAAGGTAGTTGCTGAAAATCAGAGAAATTGGCATAATTTACTTCATAATGCCTTGTGGGCCGATAGAGTAACACCTAAAGAAGCCATAGGAAACTCTATGTACTTTCTGGTATATGGGAAAGAAGCCATTCTTCCAAACGGATTGTACATTCCATGTTTACATCTTTCCCATGAATCAAGAGGTCAACCCTCATCCACTCTACAACAAAGGATTGATACCCTTCTCATGTTGGATGAAGAAAGAGAAAAGACTAAAGTTAAGTTCACCGCTCATCAACAGGTAGTTAAAAGATGGTTCGAAAAACATAAGGCCAGATAAAAAAAATTCAAAGTAGGAGACCTAGTCTTGAAGTGGGATAAAGCAAACGAATCCAAAGGAAAACACTCAAAGTTTCAAAATCTATGGCTCAGACATTTTCAAGTGGCCGAGAAGATCGGGGTAGGTACATACCGGTTGCAAAATCTGAGGGGGGAATTCGACACCCTCCTGGTGAATGGCCAAGCCTTAAAACAATAATTCTCCTAAAAAAAAAATGTGTCTTTTGATGCTTTGTTTGAGTTTTTTTTTCTTTTTAGCATACATTTTGATCAGGATGAGTGTGTGGGTTTAGGGAAGACCGACTGTGAACTCCTTTTTATTTTCTTTCTTTTTGATTGTTATTTTATTTTAATTAAGTTGTGTTATGTAAAGAAGTGGTTGATTTTAATAAATACAGTAAAACAAACTTTACTCCTGACCTGCACTTACATTCAAAATAAGAGACGTTGGGCATGTACAATTTTCCAAAAAATCATATTTGCCTTTGTAAGCATACTACCTGGGGAAGCAATGAAATATATGCCTAGTGAGTTGGTAACGTTAAATGGAAAGATGGTTAGATGGAAAGAATCACATGTACCTATGGACAGAGCTAGGAAAGGCCCCACCTTGATACTTTCACCTTGTTAAAAAATAGATATCCTCCTCTCCGACTCACTCTTGGCATTTCTGCCAGAAGAAAATTATCTATATGAAAAAGAGTGTAAAGTCCGAGAGGGTATGTAGATAACTTCGTCGGGGATATGGACACTCGCTGGCAGCAGAGCAACACCGTAAGAAAATGAATGATAGCTAAAAATCTTCACACCAATGGATGCCCTACCCGACTCTTGTCTAGAAATGGCATGGATTGAGGTTAAAAGTAAAGGGGGTGGAAAAGCTAAACCCCACAGGCAGATCCAGATTTGCGAACCCGACAACTTGTGTATATATTGATAGAAAATGTTATGTTGAAAAGGAATAGAATAAATCTAGAAGCACGAGGGAAGGAGTAGAGATTTTGTTTTCGCCCAGAGAATCTCCATTTGTTGAGCACTCAACACACCCTAAAATATTTTGCGAAATTTCTTTTTTTGGGGTACCACTTATCATTTTTTGAATCAGAGTCAGTACAGTGGGATGGATGAATTTATATGTTGTTATTGAGTCTTGTTATCGATTATTCTTTTTGGCTTGAAGTTATTGACAGATTGATCTTTTTTAGTAACATGGCATGGAAGGCCTAACATGTACACAGATTGAAACATTTCAACGATCATTGATCGACAAATTTTGGTCTATAATACAGTTCTTTAACACCACCCATATGTTTTCGACATCGACAAAATCCAAGATATAAATCACAAATGCGGACAACCATAACAAATCGTCAATCACTAATCGTCGATACGTTTTCGGCATCGACGAACTCCGAGAGTCAAAATTGCGAAAAATTGACCGTCACAAATCGTCAATCGTCGATACATCGTCGGCATCGACAAGATAAGACGTTGTAGTCATGGATGTATGTCTAAAGAAAGTCACCGATGCCAAAAAAAGTTTCTCACAAAGAGGTCAAAATCAATAAGCCATGTGTCTTTTCCGCGTAAATAGTCTGTATGGCTCAGTCTCTTCCCTGCATCGTCTTTTGAGGTTCTTTGTGTCATATATGTACTTCCATGTCAGCATTTCCACATCAGCATTGTACGACAGTTTTAATTGGCGTAGAAACTTTTGCCTAAAGGTATCAACAAAACAATGTCTAAGGAAAATTGATGACGTCGATTCACTCATTTACTATCGACAGACTGATAGGTCACCAAACGCCGGGGTTTTTCATCGAACCTTCGTCATTCTACACTGGCAATCCTGGTCGATCTGTGTTGTTGTTCCTTTCAAAAGACATTGTCTTTTTTTCCCGACGCCGATCATACTAGTTTCTTGTGAACACGAAAAGGCCTAATGATTTGATGGGACACCCCTAGCTGAGGTAAGACAAAATTTTGTGTTTTGATAGACAAATTAAATTTCCACACAACCTACACCATGATCTCGCGCATCGACCAACCATTGGAATTGGAATTCGTTGATGAACTACAAAAATGCACTCCTGCGTCGCCAGCCTATGTTGCATTTAAGACTTGATGTGACAAGGTAAGTATTCTTTCTATTTAAATTTACAAGGTCATACCTAAACATGGTATTATGTTCGCAAATCACTTACCTCTTGAAGCAGACGAAGAAGTGAGAGCAAGCATCGAGGAGGTTACAACCCACTCTCTGACTAGGATTACCAGTAAAACCAGGTTAATCTCTTATGAGGAAGAGGTAAGCATTGTCTTTAACACTTGTCATGGTTCGCTAGCAACTTACTATAATTTTTCTTTTTCTGCAGGAAAATGCCTCCAAGAAATCCAACGATCAGGCACTCACCTAGAACCCCAAAACGAAGGAAGCATAGGTCGGCCAGGATTGCAAGAGAATGACAAAGGTTACTACACCCGGGGTTTTTCATCGAACCTTCATCATTCTACACTGGGCGTTGTAAGAGAAATTATTTTGTCTCAAAGACGAAATCAATTATCCCCACATCCACCAAAAAGGAATTTTCTGAACCTACGATGTTCGGTGACACAGAGACAAGCACTGGATCTAAAATGGTGCTCCCGCATTGGGGAGACTTGTATAGCAAAATCAATCATGAGGATTACCCAGAGTTCACACCCCACAACAAACTGGACGTTAGAATATTGGATGATCAAGTGTTCCCGAACATCAAGAGATCATATCTACACAGGGTGGCTTGTCGGACCCAGTTATGCCCTGCATCGAGATTTTAGGATGGATAATTGACCACGCAGAGACAATGAAATGCACGATCAACAATGCAGAGGGTGAATGCATTTGTATTTTCCTTCCAGTTGAGGTATAGCACAATAAATCTCAGAGAGACCTACATGTATTTAATGGCTTTGATTTACCGATTATATGGAGAAAAGGATTGCTCAAATTTTTTAGAAGCTTGGATGACCTTGGTGTATACCGTGGCAATTTCCGGGAATAGTTTCAATTGGGGTGCCATTATCTTCAAGCAACTAAGTATCAATCTCCTACAGACCCAGGCACCGAAAGAAGGAGAAGTTCCAGTCTTCTACATGGCATCCTACCTACTGGACGTAATCTGTGCAATAAATGTTTTCACAGGTATGAATTTAAGCTGGCATATTGTTGAATTGCCTATACATGTTTATTTTAGTATCTTCTGGGAGAATAGGTACAAAAATCATATGCCATGATATGTGATGGGTTCATAGCCAGGATATACTTCATTTTCTTTAGAAAGGAATTCCCTAGGATTTTGAGAGCAACAAAGAAGATGATAGATAAATTTTTCCACTGGTACTTCGAAGAGACAAGCACCTATATCATAGTGTTCAAAGCTACTGGTGCACCCCACTTACTCCCCGTTCATGTCCCTAATCATCTCATAATGGGATAGATTTGTTACCATATTATTTTACAAGGTTATAATGCTTCCTTGGTAAAGGATAAGAAGAGAGCTTTCATTCCTATGGCTTTCATATAGGATTTTATATGGTCAAAGACATTGCGCAAGGGAAACAAGAAGGGTTAAATTATCTTGAGTATCGGTTCCCCACATGTCACTTTCACAAGCATGATCCGAAGGGTTTAGTTCCCCAACACGCGTAGCAGGTATCCTCCTATTGGCTATATGCTCATGATAGTTTTGAAGATGAAATATTTACAGAGGGCGCCCATGACTGAGAGGAGGTGCTCCATAGAAGGGATAACCCCAATATGACCAGATTCAAAGCGATGACTATGGATGAGCAGTTTGAAACGATAGAACATAAAGATCAAGAAGCCCTCAGGGCAAGAGAAGAAAACAAAGCAGTAGAAGCAACATAGGCACAGAGGAGGGGGATGTTGTTACTAGAAGAAGTCGAAAGAGCTATATAAATATTTGGAGAAGATCCCCCACTTAATCCTTTGATAGGACCCTTGAGGATTACCTTGGTCGATACAAGGCACCCTTAGGAAGAGCTAAATGGATCACAAATAATTCCACCAAAGGAGATCGTTGGCCAACAAAACCCCAACCCCATGTCACCACAGGCAGGATTATCGGTGACTGATACGGCTCAATGAAGTTCAGCAAGGGCATCAAGTGGGACAGATATGCCTACTGTCCTCATAGATTTAATCATCATATATGATGATGAGGAAGGTTTAGAAGCTTCACGCATAACCCCGGTACCAATCACACAAGAGGAGGAACCAGGGAAAACATCTTCTCCAGCTTCCGATGTTTTGATCCCAAATCCCCAGGAAGGCGACCATGAGGCTAGGAGCACTTTGGACGCTGAATTTCTCGATGAATTGGGAACACAGCCTCAGAATGACAGCTCCAAGAATGGCTTGGGTGTTGGTGAAAAAGAATAAGAAATGTAACACCCATAAATCGACATCTCAATGATCGAACCCCTAGCTAATGTCGATCCTTTGCCTACCTCCCCATCTAGGACCAAGACTCCACCAATCGATGAGCACCAGCAGGAGGCCAAGTCACCAGAACATACATAAGTTTCCTCTACCAAGGAACTAAGAGAACCTTCCATGGAACATATCTATATGGCAAGAAGCTTAGGTAGTACTCTGTCCTGGGGAGATCAACAGATTCCTTAGCCAGTAGATGAAATTGTCGATATACAGGAATTTCTTATGACAGTGTTAGCACTCAAAAACGCACCGGCATTTTTGAAGGAAAGATGCCTAATATTGTAGGGAAATTTTCGATAGCTTCCCGAGCTCCAAATCCAAATATGATTGCACCATTGGAAATCTTACAATCTGTAGTTAAAAATCGACTATTTGAACGTGCAAAACGAATATTCCATGGCTGAGAAAATTGATTTTTCCCGAAGGCATTGTTTTCTGGAAATTCTGACTTTCGGTGGTTTAGGCGAACAGGACGACTGTTCATTAACCACCGAAAGCTGCGCTTTCGGTGGTTAATTCACACAGAAGCTTTCCAGTTAACCACCGAAAGCCTGTAACTACCAGAATGAGCGAATTTTTGCCCAGATCAGAAATTTTCGAATCAGAATGTGATGAAACCTCTTAGAATAGACATGTGGTGAATTATCAAGCCTAGCACAACAGTTATTTTTGACAAATGGTGGAGAAAGGAGGTGTTTCAAAGGTTTTTGATGTCTTTAACAAAGGCAGAAAAGCAGGACACCTGGCCACATCAGTAAATTCGACTTAGTCTCTATTTGAAAGTCATCATTTAGCCTTGGGAGGCTGTTCTACACTTCACCAACAATCAATGGAGACAAATCTGGGATTAGCCTCATTTTGGAGAAGCATCCCACTTCTTTTGCAACAGAATTTTGAGTTACTATGTTTAGTATATTTGATCCTTGTTTTCAGGATCTTAGAACTACTTTGTAAAGCTATAAAGCTGAAGGTAGAATAGGAACTAAGGGTTCGATTTTGGGTTCTATGATGCTGCCACTGTAATGAAAAGACTTATTCTTATTTTATAAAAAATTTCAAGCTTCTTTCAGTTGTGTGGTCAGATTTTCCTCCTCTGTTTTCTGATAGCTTATGAGTGAAAGTTCTTTGTTGATGCTCATCCAATTTGCAGTGACTGTCATCTCACTGGTTAATTGTTTTAGTTGATAATTATAAGCTATTTCTTTGGTTATTAAACCCATTGTGCTTGTTGGTATGAAGTATAATCTGGTGTAATAGTTGCTTTCTTCCCCCATTTAATCAAACTTTGTCTGACTGCATGGCTAGAAGGCCTTGTGAGATTTTGTATTACTAGACAGTCTTGAAAACACAACCCAGTCCCTAGATATTCATCTTGATCCACAAACCACATCAAATATTAAGAAAATATTTTCAAAAAAGAGTTAGTTACCAGGCATCTCCGACTTACAGCCTAGGAGAGTTTCCTGGAGTGATAACAAATTGGCGCCATTGCCGGGGAGAGGAGATCAAAGCTCAGCTTCCCTGGGAGACGACACATCAGATCTATTTCTTGATGATAGACAAGGAGTAGACACTATCAGGTTGTACATCATCTATCTGGCGACTCCATGAAGGACGGATCTGTTGGCGACTCCACTGGTATATAAATGAATAAGATCTTAGCAAAGAGGTATGCGTTCTGCAATTTCTCAAGTATTGTTGGTTTCCCTAATCCAGTGCCTAGCAGAGATGAATGGGAAAATAGCCTTCCCAAATTTCGAGGTGAAGAGTGGGGAATACCAGCTGAACATTTGTTGGATTTCCATGACTTCATTGACCGGCTTGAAATTGTACATGAAGATGTTCAAATCCAGATTTTCAAATTTTCATTAGAAGGGACTGCTCTTGACTGGTGTCAGTCTCTTCCAAGTGCAAGTGTCAGCTCTTTGGCTGATTTTCATGTTGCCTTTTATCTATTTTGTAAAGAGATATATTCAGCTGACCTTCCTTACCCTTAATGTTGTCATGAATTTGATTTGTTGACTAAGGATTCAGATGTTCATGAAAAGTATGTTGTTGAAGAAAATGTTCTTCATCATGATCAGGAAGATCCGATTAGCCCTTTTGAAAACTTAAAAAATGAAGAGCAAATTGACAAGACAACAAGTGGCAGTTTCAGAGACGCAGAGGATCATGAGGGCAGCCTACAGTTTCAAGATTTGCAGAGATTGGAAATTTGCAGCAGACATGAAGAAGAGCAAAAATAATTAGATCAGCAGTACATCATGCATGTTTCTTTGATCGAAGCTGAGCAGTTTACAGTTGACATGGAGATCGGTGGAAGCCATCGGCAGCAGCATGTCAACTTTCATTTGGAACAACTGCTTAAAGAGGTATTCTTTGGCGTTTTTAATGACCCTATCGCTAATTATTTAGAATTTATGAACAGCATAAATGTCAAAATATATCCTTCAGAAGAAGGATGGTTCTGTTATCCTTTTGAAATGCATTTCTGCATTCTGGGCATTCCTTTACTTTTTGGGTCCAGATCAAGGAGGTTATCAGTAAATCATTCCCTGACATGGTTTCATTGGAAGCATGACTTCACTTAAATAAGAGCCAGTACTGTTGGTTTAGGTGTAGGAGTAGATAAAAAAATAAGCTCGTCCTACGAGCATGTAGATCGCTTGCAGTCATTGTTGAATAAGCAGAAACATATGCTGATATCAGTCCAATAAGAATTGCTTACAATTTAGTTACAACATTTGTCTCCATAATGCGTCACTGTAACAATATGTGTTCATTCTGCATTTTGCTCGAGGAAGCTTCTCTTTAGGGGCAGCTGATATTTCCAAACCACAATTCAACAAGCTTCTGAAACAGGTCATATTTCATCTTTCATCCATCCCAAAACTTTTCATGCAAGATGGGGCTGTAGGTTCATCTCCAAAGAGTGATGTGAAAATGTGATGTGTATGTGATAATCCTTCAGCTGCTTCATCTCTTCACAGTATATTGTGTCGAACTCCAACTCGAAACATTTCTCAATATGCCTTCCCTTTGACTGTTTACATCGCTTCAGGTATAAGTCCAACTGTATGGGAGTATGTTGGGCTTGGGCCAAATGAAAATAGTGGGTTTATTGCATTAGACTATGAACAACCAACCTTAATCCTATGTGGAAAAGCTTTCTCAGATACTTCTGCCTTGAAGGGAGCACTAAAGTCTGCAGCTGCACCAGCAATATCTGCACGCAGTTCCCTTCCCCTGCCTACTTGGCTTCTTGCACATGGAGAATCCATAGTTTTGTTATTTGCATCAGAAAAGACAGTTCAGAGTTTCCCAGCTCTGCAGAAAGTCTTGGTTTCAAATGGGGCAGGTGTTGCGTTAGGTCCTGATGGAATAGAAACAATTTTTAAAAGTAAAGATTCTAAATCACCAAACCTTTTCAAATTGCCATCTTCGATAATCATGCTTGTTGCTGACAGGAGTTATTCCTTCTATATCTAAACTCAGACCTAGTCAAGCTGCCTATCACTTTTTGGCTGGCTACCAAAATGGAAACTTTGTGCCTGCATACGAGTCAGGTCCAATGTCTCTTGATCCTGTCGTAGTTGCCAAAAAGCTTTCCTCTCAGTTAACAAAAAGTAATATTTCTTCCTTTCTAGCCAATGTTAATGTGGGAAAGAAGCATCTAACAGGTGAGGAGATCTTGAAGTCGGTGGAAGCAACTCTTACGGAGAAGTTGCCATCAAGTAAAGGTAGAAAATTGGTTCCAGATTTTATGTAGCCAGTTAAGGATTCGATCCCTTTTTGATAGTCATAGCTTTCCAGCAGGAGTAGTAAATGCACATGTGGCAATCAAGATAAATTGATTCAGCGATAAACTCAGAAATTCAACCCAGGATTCGATGTAGCAATCATATCGCTATGTTTAAGGCAAAAAATCAGTCCCATATCACAAAGCCTCTCAGACATATCAGCGGGATGATTTTGTCTCTAATTGGCTGGAGACACCCGTCAGTTACTAGAAAATACAGGCAATCTGGCAGCAACACATACTGAATCAGCAGACGCGCACAAGGATTCAATCTCCCACATCTTCGTCCTCCACCATTTTGACAGCAGATCGACGCTATACTCCTGATTGGTTCCATGAAATGGATTTGTACTCAGTGCTGTGGATTCAACAACCCTCCACTGAATATAACAACTCTGGCGATTGTCCCCAACAATGAGGATTCTCTGAGGATTCATCGACATCTCGTTTCACTTCTTCAAGAAAAGGCTCGATCATTCATTCAGAGTGGTAGTCAATCGGATAAGTGATCTATCATGCACCTGTGTGCTCTGTGATCTCTACAACTACGTGCTCTCGGCAGGACTGGACTTGGGTATGGCATTCATGGCACAGAGAAGAGGACTGACGGGCTCCAGAATACAGGAATTTGAATCCTGCTCCAGCTGAAAATTGGGTGGTTTCGTGGTTTGCCCAGCAAACTAGAGACAGAGAATTCCGAGTATGAGGCCAAAAAGACTGAAGATGTGAGGAGGAAAATTGAAGGAATTGCCCAAGAGAATGTATATAATTTATCACAAGCTTGCTGGCGTTATTCTTTCATATGACCCTAATTTGAGGTTGCCGTTATGGCCATCAGAAGATGCAGCCCGAGCGGGTATTTTGAGCATTTGGGATTCTGCAGATGTGATAAAGATAAGTGAGCAAGAGATTGTATTTTTAACTGAAGGTGAAGATCCTTATGATGATGYTGTTGTACSCAAACTTTTTCACCYAAATMTCAAGCTACTGCTTGTCACAGAAGGTTYADATGGTTGCCGATATTTCACAAAGGATTTTAATGGGAGAGTGGGCGGTCTAAAAGTGGAGCCTGTGGATACAACGGGTGCTGGAGATGCATTTGTTGGTGGAATTCTAAGCCAGCTGTCTTGTGACCTTTCCCGGTATCAGGATGAAAATCGATTGAGAGAAGAACTTAAGTTTGCAAATGCCTGCGGTGCATTAACAGTCACAGAGAGAGGAGCAATCCCTGCTTTGCCTAGTTGAGAGGCTGTGTTGGAAGCCTTGGTTAAAGTTGTAGCTTGAATT
>JZKD02S1675933.1:69158-81943 GCA_000966675.3 Picea glauca
ATATTTGTGAAGTTTGTAAGTGCTGAAACAGAGGTATTGTTTCAGCCCTCTGAGTCCTAGCTAGTTACTCTAAAGTCTTGTACTGGTATTGTACTTTGTTGAAGAATCTAAGGCGAACTTTTGGCTGGGTTTTCTACCCCAAGACGGTTTCCTAGGGTATACTTCTGTTCTCTCTGTGATTGTCTCACTTTCAGTGATCCTGATATATGCAAGATGTATTGGTATGTTGGTTGTATGCTGTAAATTTTTAAATTTACCTACACGCATCAGTTTTTAAACACAAAAGAGCAATAAGAGCATTACCAACTAACATATAAGCAAAAAAATATGGAACCATACTCTTAGACAGGGATGAAAAAAGCATACCTTACACCTGAAGCAATGTAAACAGTCAAAGGGAAGGCATATTGAGAAATGTTTCGAGTTGGAGTTCGACACAGTATACTGTGAAGAGATGAAGCAGCTGAAGGATTATCACATACACATCGCACTTTCACATCACTCTTTGGAGATGAACCTACAGCCCCATCTTGTATAAAGAGTTTTGGGATGGATGAAAGATGAGATGTGACCTGTATAATCAGATGACTATAATTGAATAAACTAACAAATTAAATGCAAACATAATATACAGATAGGAAATACAATTGCACAATCTTATTGCAATTCATGCACATCAGGGTACCTTGATGATAAGCAAAGAGAAGCATTTCAAATAAGATGATAAAGCACATATCTTTTTATTAGCAGCAGCAAGAAATAATGTAACTGCAAATTAATCTCTGAAAGATCTCACAATAAACAACATCAACATAGCCTTGTTTTTCATTAAGACAAAGAAACATCAGGTTATTTACATTCCCAGAGAGCTGAGGAAAAGAGTCAATCACCTGCGTAAGGGATTAGATCCCAACTTCTTTTACAATTAAAAAAACAAATCAGATGCAAATAGTTTGTGGCTTCAAGCTTCTCAACCAGTAACTACAAAGAAGCAATATGTTTTATGGAAGAATTAGGAAGCGATGGAAACAATCTACTCAGAACTCTTAGTTTGGCTAGAACAGCAGTAAGTCAAAACTACTAGCATGCACTCTTAGATCCACAACAAAGTTACATAGTGGCATCTAAGCACTTAATGTTGTGCAAATATAATCTTGCAACATGACCCAACAACAGCTTTTCGAGGTTTCAGATTGAATAATGAGCACATTAAAAATCCCAAAATACAGCAAGTAGGATGGTCCATTGATAATATGCTTCATCTTTGAATAAGATGAAAGGACTCAGTAACCTGAGTCCTTTCCCTTTTCAGACAATACTTATGATAAAGCATACTAAAAGGCTGAAACCAACCAACCAAAGGCCCTTCCTCTCAATGCCAGTATCAGCACAAGAAAATTTAACAATGACCAAATACAATCCAAATCAACATGACAATTTCCTCACAAGCCTGAATTGACACCATCCAGAAGGTGTGCATAAGCCCAAACATTCTTCCTTTTTATTATTGATCCGTGATGAGATTCAGAGATCAACAAACTCCTTGATTGGAGGTGTCATGATAGAGAGAAGTTCAGCCTTTAATGTCCAAGATTGGGCACTTGCAGTAGCATCTTTGGCATGAATCAGCGTGACAGTTCAGTTGTGCTATGGATGGGCTCATATCCTACAGCGCTGTTCCAGTAGTATGATCAAGGCAACTCAGCTAACTGCTGCAACAACAACCGAACAGTCATAATGGATCACTGTATCCTTCCCTGTCTCTTCATCTTCCCAACACTTGTACACTAACGTCTTGATAGATACGAAGAAACCAGATGTGAAATGCTTTGTATTCCCTCAGGCTGTGTTATTTATGCCACGATTTCTGATTGTAATGGGGTTCATTCAGATCATAGTTGGTTGTTAGATAGATAGATGCTTGTGTCACTGAACTCCATTAAAAAGCAAAAACGAAAGGTTGATTTGGGGCAAAAACAGCAAAAAGCCACGGCCCTACAGCTCCACTAAGACCCAGATCTGCCTTGACAAAAAACTTTTTGCCTTTAATGTAAGAGAAGAATACCAAGTTATGTTTCTATGTGCAATGATCTGATCTATATATGGAAAGGTAGATAGCCCCTGAAATCAGAAGCTCGGAACACTGGAGAAGTGATGAATCCTTCCCATCTCCACTCCTCACCCGCGGATGGGTGAGAGCTACACTCCAATGGTGAAAAACGAACTAAAAATCCATAGGCAATTGGCAGAAATGGAGAGGAAATGGAAATACCAAAATAACCTATAGGGACTTAAGAGCTAATGTATATTGTCGGCCTCTATGGAATGGATAAGGTGTCACATAGAGCAACAAACCATGGACTACTCTAAGCACGATTGCAGTGAACACCCTACAAGCCTATATCCCTGTATGTTCCTACAACCCTATACCTCCCTACACTACTCGCTAGGGTAGAACAAATTTTGCTCCACACAAGACTAACATGAAATCTCTCTATCAACTTATGGAGTTCAACAGTATACCCCCAAGCTTAATGGTAAAGTTACAACAACAAAGAAAAACACATAGGGACACCCAGATAACCACATGACAAAACCTACAATGCTAGAGCATAGGGTAGCTAAGACATAGCATTCCCCTACCCAACCTAAAGGATATCTCACCTCATAACGCTGATACAAGGTGCTCTCAAGCCAATCTAGAGCCAATCTCGATTCTTAATGCTGACACAAAGAACCACTCTCGATGCCAATCTAGAGGTACGTCATTCCACCTCCCAATATTGATGCAGAGAGCAACTCTCCATGGGCATCAAGCTACTAAAGGAATTCTCAACAATCCTAGCATCAATGCAACAAATATCTGTATAGTCAATCCACCTCTAGACAATCATCTGGACAACCTACCCCCAGACAATTTATCCTGCTCTAGCAAATCTAACCCGAACAAATTATCTAGCTTCAGACAATCATACAACCAATCCGCCTCTAGGCATCTATATTCAATCTCCCCTCTATTTCCCCACCTAAAACTAATGAATTATGAGATGGTTTTGATTCCAAAGCAGCATTAGGCCTCAATCTCACACCAATGGATTTGCCTTACCTTGAGAAATAAGAAGAGAACAAGTATATCACAAACCCAATAAATATTCCCTACAAGGGAGGGAAAAGACGATGTTATATAAATATATGCATGTAAAACACCCAAGGTCTAGCACCATCGTAAGAAGGGGCACCGTTCCCAATAACAATCAGATCAACAACATAGACATATAGATCTCTTTTTTATAGGGAATGCATACCTCTCAATGGGATGTATCTTGATCGACTTGTATTTGGGAGGAAGTAACTCCATATAGAGAACCAAGATATTAAACAGGAATTGATCACTGGATTGCTTCCTTCGAGAGATGTGATGTTCGAGCATCCATTAGTTTAGTATACCGTAGGTGTAATTGACCAAACAGAGAATATCTATTTTTCAATATGAAAGAGTTCCACAACGAAAGAATCATTAATACCAACATGAGTAGACTAGAACATGAATCTATGTTGATGATTTGCTAACCACGTTTGCCAATTGCCATAGGGGTATGGATTGGCCCCAAATACGTTTATCTAGGTATCCCTCGTCTCTCATTCAATTGGGTTACTTAGATCTTTTCTCCCACAATTCCCTTGGCTCGAGTTCAATTCGATTAGATGACAACTTGTGTAAGATTCACCATGGTTTCCAAGACGAGACAACCCTATTTCCATAAACTACCCCCCCACTAAACTAGCAACCTTGAACTCTTTACAAAGGCGGGCTCACTACTTAAAACAATAGTAGGGGGGCATTGAAGAAGTGAGTCAGACCCCAGAAGGGTTTCCATTGACCAAATATCTCATCATTGGTTGGACCGGTGTCATTCCACCACTAGATAGATATAGTGAGGGTTGGTAGGGAGCAATGCCTTTTCAAAGTCTCCTCAACCCAGTGAACAGCAATCCCAAAAATATCCATATATCAAGCATTTTCATGTCTTTGAAGAATGACTAGTAGAGGGTGTGCCTTACTCCATGTGCCTTATTCCATTTACTTCTCCAGTCCCGAGTGGTAAAGTACTATACCAACATAGAATGAGTCTACTTATTTATTTATTTATTCTAGGGGAAGCCCTTTTGTGATCCATTTCTTAAGGGGGCTGGGGCGAAACCACTTAGAAGAGTGCAAGTGGGAAAACATCCTCCTTAAAGAAAATGAATGTGAGAAATATATATGGTCCTAAAGTCTCACACAATGCAAAGTGAGACTTTCCAGTGGTGAATCTTTCCTGTGGGAAACATTGATCCACCCATATAAGTCTTGTTAAAACTTAATACAAATGAAGCTCGACTATAGCCCCCCCTAACACACTACCGGTCAAAGTAGTCCTTGTTCCTTAGGTCGCCTGAGTAGGTACCTACCGGAAATAGCAGTGATTTCCGCCAACATCGAGGTACATAGAGGGCTTGGTGCTCTTGATTAAATGTTAGTTCCATACCCTCATACATGATAGAATCTAGTGGAAACGTTGCAATCATGCCAATCTTGAAATCCTAAAAACCATTAAGTTTGATGAATTTTGAATGGGACCTAAAATTCTACTTTCTCCATATGAAGTCCAATGAGGTTGGAAACACTCAAACATCCTGAAACAATTAATGGTAATGTTAAAAATTTAAGTAAAAGGATGAAAATGGAAGATAAAGGAGAATGTCACTTTTACTTTAAGACTTTAACATTACCATAGCACTAGGGTGGGTCCGGAATCGAACCGGTCTAGTATGCGTGGACTCGGTCGGTTTGACCGGTTTGGTACCGAACTAGACGAGTTGTTATTCAACTCTATCGGTTCGGTACCAAACCGGTCACCGAACCGATCTAAAGGTCGGTTTGAATCGGCCAACTATTCGACCGATCGGTTTGGTGAGTTGATATCGACTTGGGCAGAGTCTAAAAACATTGATTTAGAATGCACCAAGGATTGTTTGAATCATTGTCGATGTCATTCAATCTTTACTAATGCTCCTACAATGTTCATGCCAACAATGAACAAGGTTCTAAAACCATATCTTGACTTTTTTGTGACCATGTACTTTGATGATACACTAGTTTTAAGTAAAACCTAAGTTCTCTAGGTGTACTAATTAGTACTCAATTTGTGCACCCATTTCTTGGGTGCACAAATTGAGTACTAATACATGTACCTCGTACCGAATTTAGGACTAAATACTCAACCCAAAGTACCCACCCATCGAGGTATGATCAAGTTATACTTGCCCAAAAATCTAGGACATAATACCCCAAACCCCAAAATCGGGTTCTCCAAGGGCAGATTTTGCATGTAAAAACTGTTTTTTAATCCAGAAAAACACAATCAATAAAAAAGAAAGATGAGTGCCTCCTCCAAAACCCTGACCCATCACTTCCCAAATACTCTCTTGAACACAAAAGCACAAAAAGTCACTTCATTTTTACCATTTCATTTTCAAATTGAAGTGAGAAACGGTACAGTAGTGAAGAAGAAAAAAGATAGGGATTACAGTGCCATTTTTCTTGCAGCAAATTCATGGACGGCGATAGAGAGTGATGACATGAAGTGGACAGCAATAGACAGTGTTCAAATCTTCCATTCTAAGGGCATTTTCTCAATGTTTTAAGCAATTTCCAGTGTTCAAATTTCATTTTCAGATTTCTCCTCTTCTTGAAATGTTCTTTCAAATTTCTCCACCATGGCTTCATTGAATCCTCTCTATCTGTTGAATTCTCTTTATCCATTGTGGAAATATGTGGAGAGGGCAAAGGGGCCGATGGGTGCAGGGGGGACAACAATCATCCATGTTTTGAGCATTTTCTCAATGTTTTAAGCAATTTCCAGTGTTGAAATTTCATTTTCATATTTCTCCTCTTCTTGAAATCTTCTTTCAAATTTCTCCACCATAGCTTCATCTAATTCTCTATATCTGTTGAATCCTCTCTATCTATTGTGCAAATATGTGAAGAGGACAAAGGGGCCCAAGGATGCAGGGAGGATAACAATCATCCAATGCAAGCTTTGCTTTGCACATTGGAAAGGCAGTTATACTAAGGTTAAAGCCATTTTATGCATCTTTCAAAAAAATGGTGTTGAGTTTTGCAAGGGCAGCCCCGGACACTGATAAAATCCCTAACGCACAAAGGGAGCGGGAAAAGGCTGAGGATTTGGCACCCAAGAAGACAATCTCACGGGAACACCCTAATGTCTATGAATCTGAAGAGGAGGACGATGAAGCTTGTGGTGCATGTGTCATCAAAATTGTCCAAAAACATCCCAACTACATCACATAAGAATGCTAAAATGGGTGGAACTTATGATATCTTTGATGTGCAAGGCAAGGAAGGTGTTGATCTTGCAACAGCAAATAATTTTATTGCATATAGCATCCCTTTCAATCCAGCCTACTCACCCTATTTTGAACAAGTGATCCATGCCATGATGATGGACCAACAGGATATAAGGCACCAATGAATTGTGTCGGTTGACAAGGAGAAAGCATGCCTTGAAAAGGTGATGGCACCATCAAAGGCATCTTGTAGTGTGGATTGATGTTCCATTTTTATGGATGGCAGGTCGGATTGTCAAAATCGTTCATTGATAAACATCATTGTCTCTTACATATATGGTCCATATTTTCCAAAGGTCATTGAATGTTTCAATCAAGAGAAGAACACTCTGTTCATGAAGGACCAATTATGTCAGGCCATTGCGGAGGTAGGGCCATCCAATGCCGTCCAAGTTGCCACTAATGCAGCCCCGGTGTCCAAAGCAACAAATTGATGATCCAAAAAGAGTATAAGTTAATTGCGAGTATACCTTAATTTCAATTCTGATTTTTTTGTTTCATTTTTGGAAATGCGATTAGGCAATTTTTTGAATGTAGTATGTACTTGGTTTAAGACTCGAGAACTATCAATGAAAATGTTCAAGTTTATTGTTTTTCTAATCATTGTATGATTGTTCAATGTTGAATGAGAAACCTAAATTATGAATGTCAAATTGTGAGTTGATGAATGGAAAATGCTTGACTTTGAAGTTGAAATTTGAATGATTTAAACAATGAATCTCATCTGAAAAATGAATATGAATCATTGTTGATTTACATAAATTTCAAAAAAAAAAATATCATATATATAAAAATTTATATGTATACCCCTCGCATACCCTCATCCCTTGTTTCAAAAGTGCCGTACTCGTACACATACCCACACACCCTAGCAACTCCTAGTGATCAAGTGTTGAGCTCCAACTACTCTAGTTCTCGCCTTTCCTAACATTTAGCAAGCCTTCAAGATCAAAGTGGATGCCTCTGGACATGCCATGGGCGCAATATTAATGCAACACCAAAGACCTATCCCATGCTACTACAAGACTTTTTCAAGCATAGCTATGAACTACTTAGTGTATGACAAAGAAATGTACACATCAATTCAAGTAGTGAAGCATTGGTGACATTATTTGCTTCGAAAAAACACTACCATTCACATTGACAATAAGCCTTTCTTGTTTCTCTAGACAAAGAGAAAGATCAAGAATGCACGCCACAAGAAGTGGATCCCATATTCGCAACAATTCAACATTGTGTTAAGCATTGAAAAGGAAGCACAAATAAAGTGGTAGATTTCCTATCAAGACGTCCAGTAGCCAAATTGGCAATGTTCATGTAGTTCTAGCGATTTGGATTCAATGCTTTTAGAGAAGCCTATGTGCATTGTCCAGAGTCCAGACTTCATGTGCATATATCCAGTCCTACAAAATTCTGTGACGACCCTGCTAGATGAAGAGTTCCACAACTACATGTTTAATGATGAGATTTTGTACAAGTTGAATGTTATTTGTGTTCCTTAGGGTGATCACATAGTACAACTATTGCATGAGGCACACCAATCCAAAATAGCAGGACACTTTGTAGTGGAGAAGACAACCACCAATGCGAAAACGTATTTCTATTCACCAAAGATGGCACGAATGGTAGCAAAGTTCATTGAAAGCCAACAAACTGATAATTGGCAAATAAATTCCACTTCTAGTCCCAAGCACACCATGGGAGTCAATTTGAATGAATTTCCTTGGAGGTCTACTGACACCCAAAAGAAGCAATGACTACTTGATGGTGGTCGTGGATCACGTCAACAAAATGATCGTGATGATACCATGCAAAAAGGCAGTTTCAATGCAACAAACCGCACAATTGTTCTTTGAGAAGGTATTGGTGCATTTTGGCTTTACCATTATCAATCATCTCCTGCCAGGACAATAGATTCCTCGGCTACTTTGGCAAGCATTGTGGCGATTGATCAACATCAAGCTAAAGAGATTGTTTGCCAACCTCAAACAAAGGTGGTAAATCACAACACCATACTTCAATTGTTGTGAATCTTTAATCATAAATATAGAAAGACATGGGATGTCAACATCCCATGTGTACAGCAACGTAATAATCATGTGTTGCATAGTGCAACAAGCACTTCACCTTTTAAATTGTGTCCTGAGTTTCTGCTAAAGGATCCTATAGCCATTTTGGGCCCTATCCCTGAGGCCACAACAAGGAAAAGGTCATTGCACATGTGCAGGTGATGAGGTTTATAGACCACATCCAAAAGCTGCATGATCAAGTACAAGAAGCTTTGCACAAGAGTCACGGAAGCACAAGGTCGGGCATGATCAACACCACACAGATCATCAATTGTGTGCAGGAAAGAGTGGATTTACCTTTAGAAGGAGCACTTTAAAGAAAAAGATAGGAAGATCAAGTCGCTCATATATGGAACTTATACTGTCATAGAGTCAATTGGAGAGAACTCATTCAAGTTGCACTTACCAGCTTGTATGGGCATTCATCCAGTCTTCAACACAAATAACATGAATCTTTGTTAGTTTTTAGTACCTTGGAAAGTGCATCCAAGCCCTCAGTGCACATGTGGCAGAAAAAGGTACAGTGGCAAGTACTGTCAAAGAACAGTTCAACAAAGGTGCTAGCACATGTCTGTACTACAGCAAAAGGTACAAAAGGTATGCAAGTCTGTATAGGCACATGTAGCAATCTCGAGCACTAAATTCCATGCAGCATAAGTGTGCAACAGTAGAATACACTAGGAAGGAGGGCATCACTATTTGTAGGCTTCCAACAATGAGAGCACATGCATGCATGCACCAACTATATATAGGATAGGATAAGGTTATCAGTAGAGTCCAGTTTAGGAAAAAGCATTGTTCCCTAGGAGATAAGGCGTTCTTGAGTGGCTTTACTATTCTTAAAGGTGCAGTTGACTTGAGGATAAAGGCACATGCATTCATGCATGTTGAGCACACTCTAATTCAAGACACCTTAGGTTAGTGTTTGCTTATTTAAGTAAGGCGCATGCAATGCAATCAAAGGCGCAGATCTCTAGGACGATGCATGCTTGCATGCTTCATATCATCTCCAATTGAGGCGCTATTTTGCATGTGTCCAGATTCACTATACTTACTCTTCTTCCTAGTCTATAAAGGAGAAGGCAGGGGTATAGGTTTAATTAATTCAGTTTAGCAATGAGCAGTGAATTAGCTTCTTGTATTTTTCCTGTTGCACATTTCAGTGCAGACTTAATGAGAAAGCAATAACAAGTTTTGTCAATCCATCTACTGAGTTTTTTTTTTAAGAATGATTTAGCTAGTACACAGTAATTCTATTTTTTCTGCTTAATAAGAGTGATGTGATCAGAACAGACCTTTGAGTTTCCATTATAATTTTCTGCAATATGTGTTTATAGACTCTAGCATTATGAGAACAACAGTTTTGAGTGGCTTTCAAGCTTCAGCTATCTAGTAGTTTAGGAATTATTTTAGTGCAAAGTCTGCTTACCATGGTTTAGAAAATGTAACATGTTATTAGAGCGCAGTTTTTGAAATCTTCCAAAGTCCATGTATGGAGAGGAAAGTTGTTTGCAGTAGAGAGTTGTTGAAGGGTGGGTGTCAATGAGCAATATGCCCAGGCTTCAATGATTGAAGCAGATCTATGCAAGTGATTGGCACATGGACATAAGAAGGGTTGTGGGGTGTAAAACCCTAGTTGATCTAGTGAGTGACACTTGTTTAGTGGAGCTATAGTAATGGTCATTATCAGTATGCGAAAGAGTCGCCTTTTGGAGGGCACCTCTAACTTTGTGCCATGAAAGATGAGATTGCATAACCTCCTGGAAACAGCAGACTTATGGTACCTCGTGGAGGAGGTTGAACCACCTATAGATCCCAACGATCTAGCAAAACACAGCAAGAAGGCAGTGAGAATGAAGCAAATCCTGTTGGATTCGGTGAAGGATCACTTGATCCCTCGTATCACCGAAAAAAAGTGAAGGTATCCAGGAAGATGCTCCTGAGGAACAAGCTCACCAATACCCGCATGAGCAAAAGTTAAAACAAATACAATAGCAAACTATCTCATGAAGATAATAGAGCTGAGAGATCAGATTGCTGCAGTTGGGGACACAGTTGAGGATAATGAGCTAGTTTAGATTTCTATAAATGGCTTTAGTCCATCGTGGCAAAACTTTGTCCAAGTTCTCTGTGGTCAAGAGAAGTTACCTGAATTTCATTGGAAAGGAGATGAGACTACAACAAGTCTCAACAAGTTACAAGGAAAAGGATGATGTACTATACCTAGCCATCATTAGGAAGCTAAGGAGAAGAGGTAGGAAAGGAGGACTCAAGAGGGGTCATAAGAGCAAAGAGGAAGAATCATATTCTTCACATCAAGGGAAGAAAGACTAAGTCATATCCAGTGCTTCAAGTGCAACAAGCACAGTCACTATGATTCTCAATGTTCTGAGAGAAAGAAGAAGGGCAAGCAGCAACAATAAAAAGGATTTGAAAGAAGTGTGGAAGCTTCAGGTGTGAAGGAGTTGACTACCAAGCTCGATGCTACCTTCACTGTGGTGTCATGTCTTTCCATGAACACGGTTTCAAGTGCTGAATGGTATGTGGACAGTGGAGCTTCCAGACATATGACTTATGATAGAAAGATCTTCAGTAGGTTTCAAGAGCAAGAGGGAGGATTACATGTGGAGTTGGGTGATGATGCCACGTATCTTGAGGAGGGATGGGCTCCATATCTTTCCAGATGCCTTCAGGTGATGTTCTTCAACCAGATTTTGTCTTATATGTTCCTGAGTTAACGAAGAGTCCTCTTTTAGTTTCTTGCATGTTAGATTTACAGTGTTTCACTGAATTTGATGGTTAGCAAGTCACCATTAGAGATAGTGGCCATGGATCTAGTCAAGTTTTGGCCAAAGTGCGAAAAGGTGGCCTTTACGAGCTACTCGCAAATCCAATGGAGCAAGTATGCCAGGAAGCCATGATGGAGGAGTGTGCCTCCAACCTTGGGAAGACAGTTACAAATGGACTGTGGAATCAATGATTGATTCCTTGATTACAGCTGATGGGAGAATGGAAGAGTACCAAGATAAGGTTGTTATAGAAGGATTTTCTCAGCGAGAGAGTTGACCTTCATCGGACTCTTACTCCAATTGTCACGGGATTCTCCCAGGAAGAGGGAATTGCCTTGGATGAGATAATGCATGAAGTACCAATTTTGGATTTCAATATCAATGAGTTTGTACTCATGTTGGGCTTTTCTAAGTTGAATGCAGATTTCAATTCGTTACTTGATAGATCTGATACACTTGTCTTGGCCCTACATATACATGAGTTCATCAATGCAGGACATCACGAATAATTCATGATGTGGTGTGAGAAGATTCTAACCAATGAAGATGGCATGAAGGACAAAGAAGGTTGGCAGGTTGATGATGCAATGTTCCTTGTATAGAAAGTTTTCACCTTGTAGATTTTGAAGAGAGTTCAAAGCACAGAAGCAAGCAATGATCCTAAATTCCTAATTCATGTTTCTTCAGGTTAGTTGGTGGTCAATTATTTTGACCAAGCCCCTATCAGAGGGGAGGTTCCAGATATAGAGGGAGCATTCTGTGTTTGGCATAGAACACCTTCCTTAATAAGATGGAGTGTTAGTTTTTGGTACCTTGAAAAGTGTGTCCAAATCCTGTGTGCATGCAGCAGAAGAAGGTAAAGTTGTGATGCAGGAGCATCGTAAGCAAGCCCGCAAAGCAAGAGCAAAGGCAAGGACAGCTGGATATGCACCAGCGCACATTTTGAAGACATTTTGAATTTGAATGAAGGAACATTAATGTAATAGTTAGGAGAACATATTTGCATTTATGTTTGAAGATTGTAAAACAGATCTTGAGCATTGCTCTCATCTGTCGGGTATGGAGGCATTTAATTGTAATGAATGTAAAGTAGTTGTAGCTTTTAATTCTATTAGATAGCTTAGAGCTGTAGGAGGGAAAACTCATGAAAGACACCCTCGCTTGTATCATTGTATCATTCTGTAAGCTGGAGAGTAAGAGCATAGAGAAGAACAGAGATTGTAGGATTGCATAAGCAGATAGTTGTTACTATAGAACCCATGTACAGATACATTTGGATTAATACAAAGAAGCTTTGATCCAATTTCATGGTGTTGTGATGAATTCTGTTTACATCTATTGAATGGTATGTTTACAATTTGTTTATATTCTCTGTTATGCATTTTGTTTCAATGCTATGTGTGTATGCGCGTGCTTTCATGTTGAATGTATGAAGTCTGTGAGAGGAGAAGTATAAGTTTCAATTGTTTCTCATCCTGAGAATTCCTGCAAGGAGTGCAGTGAAGGTCCGCATAGA
>JZKD02S1675933.1:101012-123746 GCA_000966675.3 Picea glauca
GAAGGTGTTCCTCACCAAGCCCATCTTGTCTCTGAAGTAGACATGTTTGCCCCTAAGAAGGGCCTTGGTGAGAATATATGCAACATGGTCGTATGTCAATACATACTGCAACTGAACTGCCCTTCTCTAAACCCAATCACGAATGAAGTGGTACATGATCTCAATATGCTTCGACCAGTCATGAAAAATTGGATTCTCAGAGAGTTTTATGCAACATTGATTATCACAGTGAATGACGGTCGGTGGCATCTCCTGACCAAACAAACCAACCAGCATCTTACGAAGCCAAATGGCCTCGCAACTGGCCTAACTGGCCACCATATACTCTGCCTCGACCGAACTCAAAGCAACTGACTTCTGCTTCCGGCTGAACCAGGAAACAAGTCCTGACCCCAAACCAAAGCAGCACCCTGAGGTGCTTTTTCTGTCAACAGCACATCCTGCCCAGTCTGAGCCTGTGCAGCCAACCAAACTGACTCCATATCCTTTGACATAGTCTAGGCCATAATCAACTGTCCCAACAATGTACCTCAAGATGTGTTTTGCCCCAACCATGTGAACACTCCTCAGTTGAACCATGTACTAACTGAGAGTGTTCACAGCAAAACAAATATCTAGTCTAGTGTTAACCAGATACATGAGTGAACCGATCAACTGCTTGTAAACTGTGGCATCTACCAACTGGCTATCTGAAACACTAAGCTTCTTCCAGTTGGTAATCATAGGTGTAGACATAGGTCTGCAGTCCTCCATTTGAAATCTGCTCAAAATATCTGTTGCATACTTCCCCTGCCTGAGAAATATGTGACCCTCCTCCTGCCATACCTCCATACCCAGAAAGTAGTGCATCAATCCAATATCACTCATCTCAAACTCTGATGCAAGTCCTAGCTTACACTCAGCTATGAGATCCACGGCTCCAGTGATGAACAATCATCCACATATAAGATGAGAATAAGCGTGTCCTCGCCTCTAATGATGAAATAAAGGTTAGGATCAACATTGCTCTTCTCGAAGCCCATCTGAAGCAAGTAAGTGTGTATGCGAGAATACCAAACTCGGGGAGCTTGCTTTAGTCCATAAAGTGTCTTTCTCAAAAGACACACGTGAGTCTTCCTGTCACTCACCTCAAACCCCAGTGGTTTTTCTATGTACACATCCTCATCAATAAAGTCATTCAGAAATGCAGTCTTCACATCCATCTGGTGAATGCTCCAACCCATCTCTACTGCTATGGCAATGATACTCCTGATGGAGGTGTATCTCGCAACTGGTGCGAAAGTCTCATCATAATCGACTCCCTCAATCTGAGAGAAGCCTTGTGCCACAAAACGGGCCTTGTGTTTCTCAATGCTGCCATCTACAGCAATCTTGGTCTTGTACAACCACCTGGAAGTCACAACTGACTTCCCCACTGGCCTCGGAACCACCTCCCAGAGATCATTGCGCACAATGGAGTCATACTCCTCTACCATGGCCTCTCTCCAGACCTGTTGGTCCACTGCCTGCGCAAATGTCTGTGGATCTGTATCCCTGATACTCGTCACTAGTGCCAAATATGCTCCCAATCTGACTGGAGGTCTCCTCTCTCTGACCTGGCTCTTGGGCTCCCCTACATTCTCTCTGGCCTCCTTCGGGGTCTCTTGAAACCATCTAGGTCTCCTCTTCCCTGAAGTGGTCAACGGAGAAGTAAGGTCACTAGGCCCAAGAGTGACTGCCTCAAGACTCGTCTCAACACTCTAAGATCCTAAAGTCTGTGCCCCATCTGACAGAACATGCTCTGACTGTGACCCTAAAGCTGTGCATGGTGACCTTGTAACCCCTGATACTGGTGTACCTGAAACCTGAGGCTGTGCTCCCTCTGAGACTACAATCAACGCCTTTGCATCATCCTCAACTCTGACTCTCGATTCAAGAGATCTCTGAAAAGCCCTATCCTCCTCAAATCTAACATCTCTACTCGCCACCACTCTCCTAAGTGGTGGAATGTAAATGCGATAGGCTTTGGACACCTCTAAGTATCCAACTAGAATCCCCTGTTGGGTTGTGGGGTCGAGCTTTGTCCTCCTCTCCGAGGGGACATGAGAAAAGGTCAAGCACCCAAAGATCCTGATGTGCTCGACATCAAGCCTCCTACCAGTGAAGGCCTCCTCAAGAGTCATCTTCCCCAATATCCTGTGGGGGCTCCTGTTCTGCAGGTAAACTGCAGTAGCACATGCCTCTACCCATAAGTACAAAGGCAAACTCTGATCGTGCAGCATGGATCTCGCTGCACCGGCAATGGCCCGATTCTTCCTCTCGGTAACCCCGTTCTGCTGGAGGTTGTAGTGTACAGTCATCTGTCTTCTAATGCCATGCTAGGCACAGAAGTCTACAAATTGTCTCGAGAAATACTTTCCCCCGTTATCCGACCGCAAGACTTTGATCCTCTTTCCCGATTGGTTCTCCATAAGAGCTTTGAACTCTTGGAACCGTGTGAAGACCTCACTCTTGGCCTTCAGAAAATAGATCCAAGTCTTCCTCGAGTAGTCATCAATAAATATGAGATAGTACTCACAACCACTCAAGGACCTCCGAGTCATGGGCCCACACACGTCCATGTGTACTAAATCCAGTATCCCAGTTGACCTGGTGTCACCGTTGGGGGAACGAGGCCTTGGTAAACTTACCAAGCGCACACCCTCTGCAAACATCCTGATGCTCTATACTGATCTGTGGCACTCCGGTCACAACCTCTCTCAGTCCTCTGAGAGCTCCATGATGTAGGTGGGCCATCCTACGATGCCATAACTCACATGTCTGTCTGTTGTTGTCGTTGCTCGCTGCCAATGCATGAAGAGGCTGAAAAAGCAATCTAAACAGTATCCCATCCCTCACTCCAATCACCTGTCCTAAGGCAAGTGAAGACCCCCGAGGATGAATGAGTACCTCGGTGCCTCTGAATGTCACCTCAAGACCTCTATTCTGAAGGGTGGAAACTGAAATCAAATTCTCCTTCAACCCAGGGACATAGAGAATATCCCTAAACGATATAGGTGGCATGTTATCTCTCTGAAAGGTAACTGTGCCAATCCCAGCAACTCTGACCAATGTGTCATCTCCAAGAGCAATCTCAATCCTGACCTCGATGTCTCTGAGATCAGTAAAGTGCTCTCGAACTCCAGTCATATGGCTCGAAGCCCTGCTGTCAATATACCAAATACTAGGTGTCATCTCAACTGAAGTGTAGCATATGAGGAAAGCACACTCTCTCTGAAACTGTGTCTGAAAATCTGCCTCCTCTGCTGTAGCTGCGGTACCACCCCTCTTCTTATTCCTGTTAGGGCACTATCCAGCATAGTGCCCGAACTTCTTACAAACAAAGCACTTCACTTTATTCATATCTCTCTTCTGACCACTACTACTCTCTCCTCCACTCCCCTGTGGTGGGGCCCCAAACTTGGGACCCTCCTGACCCCCACGGTCGGCCTTCTTCTTGCCCTTTGTCTAAAGAGCAAGATCCTCATCACCCTTACCAGACTGTTGTTGCCTCTGTCCAGAAGCCTCGACTACAAGCTTAATCTCCTCCTGGACGAAGTCATCCCACATCCTCTCCCATGTAGGCATGACCTCCCTGGCAACAATGCCACGTACAAATGGACCCCACGGTTTGGTGAAGTTATTCATAGCTTGCCTCACCAAAGAGTTAAGATCAACAACCTCTCTGACGACTCCAAGCTCGTCTCTAATCTGAGTGTAGCGACCAAGGAATGAAGTTACCGACTCATCCTTGAGCATGCGAATGCCCCTGAGTCGGCGATGAAGAACCATCTTCCGGTTCTCATTGGAGCTCTCATACAACTTACATAGAGATGACCACATCTCGTATGCATAAGTCTTCCCCGTCAAATGGGGTATGATATGATCACGAACTACATCACAAATGGTCCTCTTTGCCTTGTTGTTCCTCTTCCTGAACTCTGCCAACAAGATGGGAGCAGTGACAGGAAGAACTGGAACAGACGCATCGACTATGTCCCATAGCTCGAGGTCCTCTAAGACAAAGACCATCCTCACCTTCCAAGGCGACCAATTGCTAGCCCCAGCTAGCATGTCCTCAACTCGCATCTGAGATGTTGACATGTCTGCCAAACTGCACTCCCAACTGATGCTCAAACTGCCAAGGAAAACGCTGCCTCACTCCTATCAACACGAGTGTGAAAAGAGACAAGCGTAATCTAACCTCACTCCTAACAAAATAGGTGTGAAAAGAGGTCAAGTCAAATCAGCCTCACTTCTACTTCGTAGGTGTGAAAAGAGACTGATGACAAAGTGCCAAAACTGTCCAACTGTCCTCTACAAAAATCTGTCCACTAACAACCACTGAATGAGTCAATGGTTGTCCACAAAATTCTGCCAAGAAGATGTATATGACAGCCAACACATGTGCTGTCCAAACTGCTCAAAAGTTCAGCCACCTCAGCTCTGATACCATGAAGATTTTCAGGTCCTATCAAGCTTGCCAACTGGGTCTATCTTTGACCACAGATTGGCTCTCAACTGCTATGTAAATGTTTTGTTGTTGTTTTAGGACAGCCAACAATCCAAGAACTTCTTGCTGATTTGTTATGGTTGTACTTGCAATTTTAGGTGCTCTAGCATGTAGTTTTAGTAACCAGAAGTTAGCACATACATACTAAAATAAATACAACACACCTAAAGATCTTTACAGCTGAAAATAAGCAGATCTAAAAGACTAACACACATCATTTTGTACACATGTATTTTTGGTCAACATGACCCTGGATAAAACCCCCCCGGGGAAAACCAGTTTGGGATATATGTCTATATATGAGGAAAGCAGATGGTGGAATACAACAAGTACAAAATATAGATGAACCTAATACAATAGCAGCTTGATCCAAGCTTAAATACAAGTCCAAAAGAACCAGGTGTGCCCCCCATACAAGCTCTCAAATCCACTGAAACTGCTCCAGAAGCAAACTGTGAGCTCAGAATAGAAAACCCCTCCACAAGAATGAAGCTTTGTTGGATGGCCTCCCTCTGCAACTGATCTCACTGCAATTTGATGGGTAGAAGTCCTCCCCACTACTGATGCGCCCTCCACAGTAATGAAACCTCCTCAGTAAATAAACCAAGCTAGATGTTGAATGCCTCCCTCCATGAAAGCATGCGTCCAAGCTCAAGCAGCCTCATGCAACAAACCTCATAGCAAATCTCCCTCTCTTCCTCTCCAAGTGAGCAAATGAAGTTATGAGCTCTCCTTCACCCTTTGCGCCCCTCTTGAACCTCCCTAAGGAAACCTAAGAAATCGATGGTTGAGATCATCCCATCTCCCATCTAATCAAAGGTTGAGATCACTCAAAAATAATTTCACTCAATAACCCACTTTGAGTTAAATTCCCTAAGTTCACTTTATGTCTCTAATTCACCCACAAAGTGAATTAATAGTCATTTTAGGCATAAATGACAAAATTTCACTTTTGACTTAAAACTCCTAAGTCAGTGTGAAATTAGATATAAAGTACAAGGCACAAAGTGTATAGTACATCCCACATGTGTCTAGGAGAGCAGAAACACATGGGGAACACCTCCCAAGATACAAAACTCAACAATTTCTCTGTGTTATCTCTCATCCAACCTGATTGGATAACATAAGCAAGGGATGAAGGGAAGAATGACGAAGAAGTGTGGACTCTCATTCAAAGGTTACAACAGGATTCCAATGCATCTGATACATTAATATGGAAAAATGATTCACTATGGTACAAAGATCGCTTATATTTATGTAAGGACTCCCAACTCAAACAAAAGGTACTTTTGCAATTGCACACCTCTCCAATAGGAGGGCACTCAGGATTTTTGAAAACCTATCACAAGGTCAAGAGGGAATATTTTGGGGATGGCCTTAAAACTGATGTTGAAAGGTTTGTGGCAGAATGTTTGGTTTGCCAACAAAATAAGGTGGAAAGAATTAAGACCCCAAGTCTTTTACAACCATTATCCATTCCAAGTCAACATTGGGAGGAGGTTTCCATGGATTTCATCACAGGGTTACCGAAGTCTAAAGGAAAGAGTGTCATCATGGTGATTGTTGATAGACTTACCAAGTACGCACAGTTTTGTGCACTCTCTCATCATTTCAAAGTCAGTACATTTGCTACCGCATTCATGGAGACAGTTCAAAAGCTACATGGAAGCCCAATGATTATTGTAAGTGACATAGATCCCATCTTCACTGGACATTTTTGGACAGAATTATTTTCTTGTTTGGGTACTCAATTGGCTCATAGCTCATCTTATCATCCTCAATCTGATGGACAAACTGAGATAGTGAACAAATGTTCGAAAGGCTACCTTCGTTGCTTTGTCTCTGATAAACAAACACAATGGTTCAAGTGGTTACCCTTGGCAGAATGGTGGTATAACACTTCCTTTCATACTGCAACAAAAAGGACACCATTTATGGTGCTTTATGGATATCACCCACCATCCATCACTTCTTCTATAAAAGAAAAATCTAAGGTTCAAGCAGTGGAAGATCATATCAAAGCATCAACAACAAGTTCTCCAACTCTTAAAGGGCAACCTGACCATGGCACAAAATCGCATGAAACAACAAGCAAATCAGCATCGTAGTGAAAGAAGTTTTGAAGTAGGAGATTAGGTATTTTTAAGACTACAACCATACAAACAGATGTCCCTCAAGCAAGCTAAGAAGGATAATAAATTATCACTGAAGTACTATGCCCCTTATAAGGTGTTGCAAAAGATTGGTACTGTGTCATACAAATTGGAGTTTCCTGCATCTTCGCGAGTACACCCAGTTTTCCATGTTTCATGCTTAAAGAAGGTTATAGGTGACAAGATCCCAGTTCAAACTATATTGTCGGAACTTGACRAGGAAGGAAAAATCATATTGGAGCCTGAAGCTATCACTGACACAAGAATTCGCCAGCTGAGGAATAGATCAATTTCAGAGTATCTCATTAAGTGGAAGAAACTACCTKCTGAAGATTCCACGTGGGAAGATGAGTCTTTTATACAGAAGCATCCAAAACTACTCAAGCGTTGAGGACAACACTTGTCTGAAGGGGAGGGGCATGTTAAGCCCTAAATTGTGGCACATTACCCCTTAATTAGGGCATATTACATTAGTATTGTTATTTTATTTATGTTGGCTTGGGTCCATTAGTTGTAATTGTACCTCCTAGTCTCCTATATATACTAAGGAGACCTTTTCATTTGGAATCATCTTGTATTTGTGAATTCATATGATGTATAAGGAGGTTGCCCCCTCGAAGAGGCTTATTATATGAATTTCTCTCTTTGTTAAGGCGTTGAGTACTTATTATGAGATTTTTATGCTATTTTGATATTGGGTTCTTAACAGTACACTTCCATTAGATCTATTATTTCTATTGCTTCTGTTATGGGATGGAAATTATTCCAGATGGATGTTAAGACTGCCTTCTTGAAAGGTAATTGAATAAGTGTACAGAGAGCAGCCACAAGGTTTTGTGATCCATGGGAAGGAGTCTCATGTTTGTAAATTGAAGAAAGCTTTGTACAAGATTAAGCAAGCACCCAGGGCATGCTATGCCAGAATAGACAGTTATCTGATGAGCTTGGGGTTTACCAAAAGTGATGCAGATCCCAACCTTTACTACAAGGTTGAAGATGATTGCCCATTGATATTGGTACTATATGTGGATGACCTATTTCTTACAGGAGATGAGAAGCTCATAGATGGGTGCAAGAGGGAACTCACTTCAAAGTTCGAAATGAAGGATCTGTGTTTGATGCACTATTTCTTGGGATTAGAGGTGTGGCAGAGACCAGATGAAATCTTCGTTAGCCAAGGAAAGTATACAATTGAGATCCTACAGAGATTCAGGATGATGGACTGCAAGTCCATGGCCACACCTATGGTTACCAATCTGAAGATCTTGAGTGATTCTTCTTCATATTTGGTTGATCCCACGATGTACAAACAGTTGAACGGATCCTTGATGTACTTGGTTAACACTAGGCCAGATATATGCTTTGCGGTGAACGCATTGAGTCAGTACATGGATGAGCCTAGACATGTACATTTGGTAGCAGCAAAGCATGTGTTGAGGTACCTACACAGTACGGTTGGATATGGACTCAAATATGTCTCAGACGGTAAAGTAAAGTTGCATGGTTATACAGACTCTGACTGGGCGGGGAGTGCAGTGGAGAGAAAAAGCACATCAGGATGTTGCTTCAGATTGGGATCAGGTATGATCTCATGGTTGAGCAGAAAACAGACGTCAGTGGCACTCGGTATAGCAAAGGCAGAATATATAGCAGCCAGTGTTGCAAGTCATGAAGCAGTGTAGCTTCGGAAGTTGCTTGCAAGGTTATTTGATCTAGAGTTGGAGCCAAATTTGATATATTGTGATAATCAAAGTTGTGTAAAGCTTTCAAAGAATCCAGTCTTTCATGACAAGTCAAAGCATATAGAGATCAAATACCATTTCATCCGAGACATGGTGCAGAAAGGAGCCATGGAGCTCCAGTACATATCCACGGATGAGCAGATAGTAGACATTCTCACCAAGCCTCTGTCTAGAGTGAAGTATGAGTACTTCAGAGACAACCTTGATGTGATGCAGAATGTCCACCCTCGTTGAGAGGGAGTTGTGATGTTTCTCCTACAGCGGGCAGATACTCTCCCTTTGGCCAAGGGTTTCCCAAATTAGTCATGTGAAGTGACTGAGGGAGTAATGAGTAGCCTAGTACAAGTCTTTCCTATGCCATGTGAAGTGGCTAGGTGTAATTGGGACTTGAAGCGTGATCTTGCCTACGTCGTGTGAAGTGGCTAGGTCTGATTGGGACCATGGCATAGCCTTGCCTAAGCCATGTGAAGTGGCTAGGTGTGAATGGGGCTATGGTGGTAGTCTTGCCCATACCATGTGAAGTGGATGGGTGTGATTGGGACTACTAGGAGAGGAGAAACATCATAGATACTTGCAGCGTAGTCTTCTGACTATGGTGGTAGTCTTGCCCATACCATGTGAAGTGGATGGGTGTGATTGGGACTATTAGGAGAGGAGAAACATCATAGATACTTGCAGCATAGTTTTGTGACTATGGTGGTAGTCTTGCCCATACCATGTGAAATGGATGGGTGTGATTGGGACTACTAGAAGAGAACATCGTAGAAGAATACCTCCCTAGCTAAGAGGGAGTGTTGATGTTTTGGTAGCAGCGAGAGGTATTCCCTCCTGGACAACCTTTTATAGAGAAGAAGAAGATTCCAAGAAATCCAAGGAAGACCACTGAACAATTGAAGAACACCCCGGAAGAGAAGTCGACCCACAGAAAAATAATAAAGTGAAAATAGAATTCCAGGAAGAGAAGTCAACCCCAACGAAGTGACTTGAAGACTATAAATAAAGTGACGCCTTGCTCATTTGATCACTCACTCACACAACTATCTCACTCAAGAATAAGGCACAAGTCTGAGGCAAGAAGAAGACGTAGCTATTGTAGCAACCGGGGTCTTTTGGTGACTCTTGGTGATTTCTCTTGTGCGCTATCTCTAGAATAGTTGTGCTAGTATTATGTGGTGGCTCAACTACCCTCGTTAGGGTTTGACAAGGAGAAGAGATAAGTTCTTGTATCAGGGTTTCTTCATTATCAGTTTTGCTCTTGTGAATAGAGCTTGTTCATGATTGTATTGAAAGATTCTCTCTAAGAAAAGTTGGTTGGGTTTTTCCTTGGGTTTGGGGTTTTCCCAGGATAAATCTTTGTGTCTTTTTGTGCTTTTTTATCCTGCTTATATTTTCAGTATATGGTTGTTGAATGTAAAAGAAGATCTAAATACTCTAGTAAATTTATTGCTCTGAAAATTTAAGAAAATCTAACAAGTAGAAGGACAGCTAGTGCCTGCCATTCTTGGTGCTACTACTAGTGGATCCAAATGCAAACTAATCCAGCCAAAGTCATCAATATCAAGACCAAACTTTGCAGATTCAGTCTCCTTGAATCTCTACCCATTGTGAGCCTTGAGGTTGGATCAATGGGATCTGTATCAGGTCTTATGTTCAGTAACGGGAGTAGTTATTTTCATATTCTAGAACTCCTATTTTTTAGAAGTCCAAACTGATATTTTTGGTATATCTATATTTAGCAAGTGGCGTGTAGCAAAAGAGCATGGTGACATTTGGCGTCTTTTGATGGTTTGATGGACTTGTCTCCAGTTCAATGCAGTTCAGTTAACTGGAATTCTAAAAACTGCTAAGTCCACTAAATTTTGGATGAGATGTGAAATTCCATTTTCATCATATGAGGTCCGATGACGTTGGAACCACTCTCAAACATCCTGAAACAATTAATGATAATATAAAAAATTTAAGTAAAAGTTTTCATTTCCTTTATATTCCCCTTTTTATCATCCCTGGTTGGCTTGCGTCACTATGTAGTATGTGTCAAGCAAATTTTTTTTCCCCCAAACAACACCGCGGCCTGTGGAAAACCAAGCACGAATGGACTCAACCAAGTTAGACCAATTTGGTACCAAACCTACCAACTCAATGCCAAATTGTGGACTAGTCAGTGCCCTCGAGGGTCAACTCAACCAAACCCAAGTCCAAGTCATACGAGTTTTAAAATACAGCTAGAAGGGAGTGCATCACTATTTGTAGGCTTCCAACAATGAGGGAACATTCATAAAACACTGCCAGGAGGGAGCATATCACTATTTGTAGGCTTCCAGCAATGAGGGCACATGCATGCATGCGCTAGCTACAGATAAGATAAGATAAGATGTCTAGTTTTGGAATAAGCATGGATCCCTAGGAAATAAGGCATTGTTGTGTGGTTTTACTATTCTTAAAGGTGTAGTTGACTTGAGGATAAAGATGCATACATTCATGCATGTTAAGCACTCTAATTCAAGACACCTTAGGTTAAGGTTTACTTATTTAGGTAAGGAGCATGCAGTGCAATTAAAGGCACAGATCTCTAGGAGGATACATGCCTGCATGCCTCAAATCATCTCCAGTTGAGGTACTGTTGTACATGTGTCCAGATTCGCTGTACTTACTCTTCTTCTTCCTAGTCTATAAAGGAAGAGGCAGGGATATGAGTTTAATTAATTCAGTTCAGCAGCGAGCAGTGAATTGTCTCGCTGTATTTTTCCTGTAGCAGATTTCAGTTCAGACTTCATGAGAAAGCAGTAACAGGTTTTGACAGTCCATCTACTGAGTTTCTGTTTTGCTTTTAACAGTGAATTAGCAAGGACACAGTAATTCTGTTTTTTCTGCTTAATAACAGTGATGCAATTTAAGAAAGACCTGTGAGTTTCCATTATAATTTTCTGCAATATTGTTTGTAAACTTTAGCATTATTAGGACAGCAGTTTTGAGTGGATGCCAGGTTTCCGCTATCTAGTAGTTTAGGAAATCTTCTAGTGCAAAGTCTGTTTACCATGGCTTAGAAAATCTAACAATCTCCATGAACCATCAATGTTAAACAGTGATGAAGAATCAATCATGTTTGCTAATGAAGCGTCATTTGCTAAGTTGGCATAAAGCAGAAGTAGATACAGTTTTGCAATGTAGAGAGAGGGCAATGAAAGGGAGGACCTTGAAACTTTACAAGATCAGGCCAAAAAAATGTCATCTTACACTGGCAAGTGATTCAGCTCAGAGCATATACACACCAAGTTTCCTCAGTTGACAAAGACAGTTGTTGAGGACCAACAACTCCTATGCAGGGAGGCTTGATCCATGATAAGAGTCAGAGATGGACCAAGTACTTAACTAGAAGTGTTCCACAAGAGAAAAGTTCAACCTTTAATGTTCAAGTATAGGGCTACAAAATGCAATGCAACATTGGTGTGCATCAAAGTAATAGTTCAGTTGTGTCATGGATGCACTTATATCCTATTGTGCAATTCCAATACTGTGATCTAGGGGCATGCTTATGGTTTCAAGCGCAAACAACTTGTTCAACACAAGCACATCGACGTGGATGTACAACTCAACATCCCATTACAACAGCAGACCAACAATCATAATGGAACATCATAATGGAACATCGTCTCCTTCCCTCTATCTCTTCATCTTCCCGACACTTGTACACTAGATTATTTAAACATGCATAACACTTTGCATTCCCTTGGGATGTGTTATTTATGCCCTGATTTCTGATAGTAATAGGGTTGATTCAGGGCATTGTTGGTTGTCAGATAGATAAATGTGTTGTAAAGCTTCATGTCCTTCACATCATTATTGTACAAACTTATTTATTTAAAAAGAATTTGGAGTTGCTATTCTGCCCAAATATTCACGCCAATCGTGTATGCTCGTGTGAATTCCTTTCCATTGCTATCTAATAAGCTCCATTAATTAGCTTGCCCTAATCAGTTGACTGTGTGCAAGATAAATGCATCATAGTAATAGTTCAGGTGTGCATCGAAGTAATAGTTCAGTTGTGTCGTGGATGCACTTATATCCTATTGTGCAATTCCAATACTGTGATCTAGGGGCATGCTTATGGTTTCAAGCGCAAACAACTTAGTTCAACACAAGCACATCAATGTGGATGGACAACTCAACATCCCATTACAACAGCAGACCAACAATCATAATGGATCGTTGTCTCCTTCCCTCTATCTCTTCATCTTCCCAACACTTGTGCACTAGATTATTTAAACATGCAAAACACTTTGTATTCCCTTGGGATGTGTTATTTATGCCCTGATTTCTGATTGTAATAAGGTTGATTCAGGGCATTTTTGGTTGTCAGATAGATAGATCTGTTGTAAAGCTTCATGCTCTTCACATCATTGTTGTACAAACTTATTTATTTAGTAAGAATTTGGAGTTGCTATTCTGCCCAAATATTCATGCAATCGTGTATGCTCTTGTGTGAATTCCTTTCCGTTGCTATCTAATAAGCTTCATTAATTAAATTGCCCGAATCAGTTGACAGTGTGCAAGAAAAATACATCATAGTTGTTGCTGTAAATGCGCTATTTCCGGTAGGTACATGAGATTGGATCGATTACCTAGCTTAAATCATGAAACTTCACAATATTTTATATATGAGAACTTGAACATTCTAATTTCCTTATTATTTAGATATGCTTTAACAGCATTAATGCCATGCATGAGCTAAAGGCCAACAAATCATTTCCCCCAGTAAACACCTGAAGACATGAAGTTTTTCAAGTCACTGAATACAATCAAAGGAAGACATCCCCCAAACTTTCCTTGCGTTCCTGATTTGGGGCTCCTATAAAATATGCAAGCTGGTGGATCAAAAAGCAGCTTAAACACAATTAAATTAATAAAAGCAGATAATGTCAGTTCATATTTCAGTCATGCCAAGCATAATCGGTATTCAACATTTCTGAAATTCGGATTAGTACCTGTTTCAGAAGCTTGTTGAATTGTGGTTTGGAAATATCAGCTGCCCCTAAAGAGAAGCTTCCTCGAGCAAATACTGGAGTTCCAGTGGTGGGTTCTGCAATAAAAGCAAAATATCCCATGACACCTCTGCAGAAATAGGAGCAAAATGGTATTCACAGTAAGTTGTTGCACAACAAAATATTTAATACCTGCTGAAGTTGCACCATGCTTCTTTAAATCGGCATCTTTCAAGTCGCGATAGGCTTCCCCCTTTGGGAAAACTTTTTTAGAAGCAAGGGCCCAATTTAACTCATACGAAATTCCTGGACTCTCCCTTCACAGCCAAGCTTGGAAGTCAAAAAAACTAAAAAGAAACAAAATCTTCGCCATACCAAAATGAAATTCTAGTGTGCATGTTCATTGTTTTCCCTTGATCCGCAGGTCCAAGGCTGAGAAGATTTTTATAAGAAGGCAACTTGTGAAAGCATGGTAACATTTGAGCATTCTATGGCAATACTTTCAGTTCATAATCTGAGCTTTTAAAAGATTGCCTAAAACAAGTTTTTGACAACAAGACAAGGAGAAAAAAGACCTTGGAAACGGTAGTGGTTCTACATCCTCTTCTGCTAAACTTGCCGTGGCTGCAAACTGTATAAAACTTACATTGTAAGTGGAAGCAAAGATGCAATGGATGCATTGATAAACCAAATTATATTAAGCTATTGCTTCTAAGTTCTAACTTACAATGACCTTGAAAATTCTTTAAAAATTAAAAATTCTTTAAATAACAAATAGTTTGAAACCATGCATATCATGGCACACAATTGCTTATGCAAAACTAAACTTGCAGAAACCCTATAAGCTGTCTTTAAAACAAATTTGGAAACTAAAGGCTTGTAAGTTTTCTTCAGACAGGCAACGGTAACCCTTCGCTCATATCAGGTAAAAGGTGGATAACAGGAAATAGTATCCATAAACCAACTACCTCTGTATGTTGACTACAAACTATATGACTGTGGAATAAGATGAACACTACAATTCGAAAAAAACTTTACATTCCACATATTCAATAAGAGGTAGACTCCTACAAGAAAACCCAGGCTACCAACCCCTAGTAAATGTGAAGGACACAAACAGCAAAAATACAGAAAAATGTGCATTGACAGTTTTCATACAGGAAAATATACCTACATGTACATAACAAAAATTTAAAATTTAAAATATAGCAATTTTTACCCTTTATGCCCTCACTTGAAGGTCTTCATTGAAAGGATTGAATTAAAGTTGTTCGCTTACTTTTGCAAACGCTGCTTTGGCTGCCTTATGCCACTTTCATCAAATTGAGGCAAGCTGCCCGTCATAAACCCTTTAGAAATGAAGTGGTTTGCGTGATCGCATCTTCCTGTGATTCAATCGAGCCATCTTCTCCTCTTGGCCTACAACTAAATCAGGCTTTACTTTGGTACTTTCACAATGATTGATGGGAGCAGAGATGGCTCTACTCCCTCTTCTACGCCTTCCTCTATTTCTAGTGTTGAATAGTGCTTCTCTCTTTTATATGGTTTACCCTCTTCATTCACCCTTTCTTACTCACTTTTCTTTCACTTTCACTTGTATCTATTTAGCTTTTAGCTTTCAGGAGTAGCCTTGGCACACCCACATTATGTTTGTGACTTGCTATATTTTCTAGTCCAATTGACCTATTCCTTTGGTCACCTGTGTGCAATAATAAAATTATCTTATATGTACCATTCTAGCATCTTTGATTCTCAAGTGAGAATCACTCATTATGTAGTGAACCTTGGACATACGCATTTTGGCAGCTCCGTAGGAGAAGAAGTAGTAAACAGGATGGTAGTATGACAACATAGCCTCCCGTAGCACTAAAGGAAAAGGTATTTCTAAGAAAGCATGGCCTTGTCAAGTCTTTTAAGGACCCTCTCATTGTCGTTACAGAAATCTGATCAGGTAAAGCAAAGTTCCGTTGATTCATTCCTTTTAAATTTGTTGAGGTCATCTAAACCGAACCTAAATTTAAGGGTTGATCATGCCTCCTTCTCTCCTTGAGGGAAGGACAATAGGAATCACGCCTTCTTTATCTTCCTAAGCATCAACCATATAGTGAGCTTGTAGAAGTCCACTGGCCATCCATCTCCAAAATTTCACCCTTTCTTCCACATTATTGGATGCATAAATATTCGCTTATTAGAGTGGTGACACTCAATAATTGTATGTTTAGGAGTCATTAGTATTTGTCACATAAATTGTGTTAGCTTTGGGGTTACTCCGAAAGTGTTTACACCATGTTTCGGGTTGCTTCATGAGATTTGGGGTACATGGTGTATGATCAGCCCCTACATGGTCCGTGATGGCTTGACACACGAGAGATGGTCCATGACGGATTTGCACATTGGAGATAGCTTGCTTAGTGGTTGCTTGACCTCAATTGGGTACTTGCTTGGCATTCTTTCCTAGGGTGTTGGAGTTCTCTTGACAACTTGGGGGACATCCTTCATGACGACCAAATGGAGAGGTTTGCTTGCTTGGAAAATGCCCTACTTGTTATTTTTCCTTAAAACTCAGCAAACTTAATTTCTGTTTCAATAGATTTTTATACCCAGATCTGAAGAACAACAACAAATTCTAAATCTGATCTATAACAGAAATATAACTGAGTTATAATAACCTTGCTAAGCACAGCGGAATTAATAGAAACCAAACACACAATAAAATAGACATCAGAGATACCCTAGAAACCCCAACTCCAGGGAAAACCAGCAAACGAGGGTTTTATTATTTTGCTTCAGCAGATCCAGAAAATGAATACAATGATGCCAAACCTGGCAAACTCCTTTATACAGAAATTTGAAATGAATCTGGGCAGATCTGAGCCTATGGCTTTGATTTACGGCCTCCCTGGCTAAGTCTCGGCCTCCTTTTCCTCACGGCTCTGTTGTTCTGCGTGTGATGTGGCTGTGGGTGCGGTTGTGCTAGCTCACGGCCCCCACACTAAGGCTCGGTCTGGGATGTAAGGGCTACGGCCTAGCCCTTTCCTCATCACGGCTGCTACAGCGACCAAGACCTGGCCTCCTTTTCCTCCTCACATGGCCTCTACAGCAAAAGCGGCCCACTCGGCCCTAAGACAAAGGGACTCGGCCCTCTTCTTCACCTTGCCACTCGGATCTGATGGAGATGAAGACTGCCACCCTTCCTATCTCTGTCACTGCTGCTGCACATTTTCAATCTGCAGCAAACCCTCTTGGTGTCACTCACCAACTGAATGATCTCCTCAAGTCACCCCACATGCTTATAAATCTCCAGCTATGTGATTGGAGGTGGAGATTAAATCCCCAACATGACAAATCAATGGCTACGATCTAATCTAAAACTAACTTTGACTTTCCAGATAAGATCAAAGAAGCTTCTAGCAAGTGGTTAACTAATAATAATTAATAATCAACATTTCCTAAGTTAGACTTAGGAAATATTTAAATGATCACTAATTAAATTAATTAAACCCATTTCCCTAAGTTAGACTTAGAAAAAATTTAAATGACTTGGAGATACATTAGTCTGTGTCCTTGGCTTGCATGACACCTTGCCTAAGCCAAGACTACTTAGGACCACCGTGCATCTTGAAGGAGGGCATTAAGCATGGACTTGTGACAAAGGGGTGTGAACACAACTTGTGTAGCTACATCATTTTGGAGCCCTTATTGTGTACGACATCACCTTGGAGCTTGACATGTGTACCCTTGGAGTGGAGCGCTTCACTTGTGTGAGCCTACATGTGATTATTGCAGATTGTCTGTAAGGGAATTAGCGAACCTTGTATTGTTGGCCTCCCTTACCTATCATATACATAGAGGAAGGAGAGAGTAATTTCATCCATCATCATCACCATCATACTCTTCTCTTTGTACTTTTCTTCTTGGAGTGATTCGCTAGGGTTCACAAGAAAACCCTAGCAGAAGTTATACATGGGAGGAGGACGTCTTTGTTGGAGATTACTCTTGTGAAGAAGAAGACATTGAAGATGATCATCATTCATATTCATTATAGATCATTATGCTTATCACTCTTGTGTTAGAGATGTGATCAAGTGGAGCACACTAGTCAACTTCTCTCTCTTAGATCTTCATTTGTACTTGGTCTCTCTCTCTCTCTTGGAGCCACTAAGATTGATTGATCTTCTTGGAGCACCTTGAAGTCTAGGGTTAGGGTTTCATCCCTTGGAGAATTGAAATTGAGGTTTTGAGATGAAACCCTAGGGTGTATTTGGTGAAGAAGGAAAAGAGGAGGAGACATCTTGCCTTGGAGGATTTGCTCGAGTGATTCATGTTTATTGAATCACCGTGAGCTAGGATTTTCTTAGTTTTCCCTAGATAGGGTTTTGGAGAGCTAGTGGTACTCACTAGTGATAAGACTATGGGTATGTACATGATCTTCATCTTATATATTAATGAAATTTCCAGCTGTTCAATACTTGTGTAAATTGCAGATTTGATTGTCAGCCATCTACGTTCTTCATGGTTTGTAATTTCCAGCTATGTATGTCTTGCTAATTTGACATAAATAAAGGGTAATTATCTTAAGTGCTTTAACATTGTAATTAAAGAAGATAAGGGTTGTTTTGCTGCTGTATTACTGCTATAAATAAGGGTTTTCAGATATGGTTTATGCATGAGAAGATTGCCCTAGAGGATTGAAACTTATTGGAACACTATGGTATCTTTTCTCTTGGATTGCCTAGATATTTTGGGTTGTTGAGGACTGAAATATTGTCCGTTGCCGCTGCTATTTTATTTTCATTTCACAACAGCCCTAAGGCTGAAAATTCACAGGGTTAAGATCTGAGAAACCTCTACAATAGAGGTGAAATTTATGAATTGCATAAGAAATCTCAATTCACAAAATTTCCACATGGTATCAGAGCTTTTGTGGCTGAGATCATTCAAGATGTAAGAGGGAGCTCGTATATCAGCTGAAGATTACCTAGGCGAAGTATTGACCTTGTTTGAGCTTGGTGGGTGTGATACATTAGGTTGCTTGAGATGAGCACTTGCACCTATAAGAGGTTTTGACGGGTTTCTCTCGAGATGAGAGGTGAAGAATCTACTACATTGATGGTTGTTATGGATCTGTTTTCAGCAGGTGTGATGTCTAGGAGGACCTCTGATAGGTGACTGATTTGTTCCCGCGGTTTCCAATGCTAGGTGATAGGTGACTGATTTGTTCCCGCGGTTTCCTCCTTCTTTATGCTGATGATATTGTTCTTATGGAGAAGAGTCCCTATGACTTAGGTAAGCAACTAATAATTAAATAACCCTCAAGGACTTCTGCTATAGCATGGGCATGACTATGAGCATTGACAAAACAAATGTTATGATAGTTAAATCCAAAAGGATCACCAACGATATTTTTGTTTATGACAACAATAGCTTGGAGGAAGTGCATTCATACAAGTATCTTGGAATTGATATCCACCACAAGCTCAATTGAAACTATAGCGTTGAAAAAAGGATAAATGGAGAGTGGAAAGCTTACTATGGGCTCGAAAACAATTTTAAATCAGCAGACCTTTGGCTTTGGGATAAAAAAAAGTCATCTTTCACACTCTTGTCACTCTAGTTATCTTATATGGATGTGAAGTTTGGGGTGGCAATATATCTAGAGAATCCTGGAGAAAGATAGAACAGATCCAAAAGAATTTTATAACTTAAAATCTCAAAATTAAGGGAAATACACCCTATCCTATCCTCCTCATAGAAGCAAGCCTTTCATCCATGGAGAGCATTGCTATGATTAGATACCTAACGTACAAGAACAAGATAAACAACATGGATGACAAAAGGCTCTCCAAAACTGCTTCAAACTCTAGCCAAAACTACCAGCGGCTCAAGCGGGGATGGCATAAAGATGCCAAATCTTGGTTAAATCATTGGGGAATACAAGAAGAAGCAATCATGTAGAATATCGATAATATTACAAATATTATCACTTCTAAATTTAAGGAGAATATGTGGTGAGATAAAGAATTAGTGGATAAAARGAAATTAAGATACTACAAGGAGRTGGTCAACCCTAATTTAGAAGATCAAAAAAGTGCAAAGAAGAAAATCAACATTGCTAAAATAAGAACAAACTCTCACAAGCTACATAGTGAAATTGGGCRTTGGACAACTCCCAAAACACCATGGGATGAGAGAATTTGTCACCTTTGTGACACTAAGCGGGTAGAAGATGGAAAACACTTCCTCTTGGATTGCCCTACCTATACCCATATTAGATCCCAATTTAAAAATATCTTCCACATTACCAACCTTCCTAACCTCCTAAGTCATCAAAACTATGGTGATCTTGGAACCCTTCTCTCAATGCTTTTTGAGCATAGAAATACAATTTTAAAGAATTTCAAGTAATATTTTACCTTCTTAAGGTTTGATAGACCACTTGGTCTCAAAGGATGTTAATCGTCATCATCATCATTTTCAGAAGGTGGGATACTGAAGAGGACCTACAATAGGTGGTTGATTCATTTCAGTAGATTCTAGTGTGTTTTCACTTGTAATAGTTGGAGGATCTTCTCCATATTGAAAATTTTCCAAAAAGGATATGGCTTTGGTCTCTTGCTTGTCCTCTGGCATTGTGTCTAGTGTTGGATGGTATATGGATAGTGGAGCTTTGAGACATATGACATATAACTGGTCATTATTCAACAAATTTCAAGAGCAAGAGCGAGGCATGAGCGTGGAGCTTGGTGATGATGTCGCTTATCCTGTGAGAGGAGTTGGCTCCATTTCCTTTCAGATGCCTTTAGGTGATGTGCTTGAACTGAGTGATACTATATTTGTTCCTAGTTTGAAGAAAAATATTCTTTCAATGTCTTATATCATAAACGTACAAAGGAGAGTTGCATTCGAGGGACAGTAGTGCACCATCAGTGATTGTAGTCTAGCTAGTCCAAGGACTTTGGCTAGAGGGGTGAGAGAGGGTGGCCTTTACAAGATACTTATTGATCCAGTGTCACTTTTGCATTACAACGAGAGGCTGGAGACTGGAAGAGCCTTCTAGCTTTGAGGAGGCATATGCAAAGCATGCATGGTGGGATGCCATGGAGATAGGTTCAGAACCTATTATCGATGTTGTGATAGGATCTTGTGTTGTTGGATATAATGAAACTTCTACAGCTTATAGGATCGATATTTTGGCACAATGGGAGACTATGGTGAGCAAAGATGTGGAGTGTGATGAGGATGCGAGATCTTCCAATTCACAAGATTCTCCTCAAGTGATTGAGAAAAGAGAGGAGATTGTTGTCAGAGACTCAAGATGAGTTAGATTTAGAGGGAGATAACGTGAGATTGGGTGTGGATCTACCATCACTTATTACTCCAACTTGTAGGAAGCCAAGATGGCTTACCCAAACATTACAAGATGCACAAGAGCATATAGGAGCACCCAGATCTTCAATGAGGGCAAGTATACCTCCTAGGAGATGTGCCAACCATGCTGTATTAGTTTCTTCCATCCGTGAGCCTTCTAGTTGTCTAGAGGAGAGGTGTGATACCTTGATGGAGGATAACGCTAAGATTGATTCCATGTTTGCAACTAATGGGAGTATTGTAGAGTACAAGGATAGGGTTGATAAATTCTCTCAGATAAAGGGAGTTGACCATGATGTTACTCTTGCTTCAAGATTCTCTTGGGATGAAGGAGTTGGTCTAGTTCAAATTGTTTCAGTTGTTGGAGGTTTCGAGGTACATGAGAGGGATTCTCATGTTGACAGGTTGTTGATAGCCTTGCATGGATTGTTACTTATACCACGAGTTTGGTGTCTCAGTATTGATGAGTTGAATTGTGTAGATTTCTATTTTTGACTCTGATAGAAGTGATCCACATGTCTTAGTCTTGTATGGAGATGTGATTATCTTTGCAAGATGTCCTAGACAACTTATGATGTTGTGTCCATTGATTTTGGCCCATGATGTTGACTTGAGGGATGATGGAGTTTGGCAATTTGCTTTTGTTTCTAGGGCTATGTTCATTCATATTCACAAGTGGTCGATATCCTTTGGAGGATCGAGATGTTGTGATATCATGGTGACAATTTACTCTAAAAGTGTTTACACCATGTTTGGGGGTGCTTAATGAGATTTGGGGTACATGGTGTATGATCAGCCCCTAGTTGGTCCGTGACGGATTGACAAATGGGAGATGGTCCGTACTACATTTGCCCATTGGAGATAGCTTGCTCAATGGTTGCTTGACCTCAATTGGGTGCTTGTTTGGCATTCATTAGAGGTCCTCTTTATAGCTTCTGGGACATCATTCATGATGGCCACATGGAGAGGTTTGTTTGGTTGGAGAACACCCTACTTAGGAGGAGGAGCGTCATGCATCTTAGAGGAGGGCCTCAGGCCCTAGATAGCATGGGGTAGCTTGGATTCATGTATGGAGGGTTGGAGTTGGCTCGGGGATGCATAGGTTGCGACAATGTTCATGCAGAGGGGGTGGATCCAATGGAGTACATGGCTTAAGAAGAGCATCTATATGGACTTGTGACGAAGGGGTGTGACACACCTTGTGTAGCTACATCATTTTGGAGCCCTAATTGTGTATAACATCACCTTGGAGCTTGACATGTGTACCCTTGGAGTGGAGCGCTTCACTTGTATGAGCCCACATGTGTTTATTGTAGGTTGCTTCTAAGGGAATTTGTCGAGGAAGGAGAAGTCCTTCCATTCATCATCATCATCATACTCTTCTCTTTGTAATGTCTCCTTTAAGTGATTCACTAAGGTTCGTGAGGAAACCCTATGATAATTTCTACATGGGAGGAGGATGTCTTTGTTACAAACTACTCTTGTGACTAAGGTTTGCTCTTGTGAAGAAGAAGACATTGGATATGATCATCACTCATATTCATTATAGCTCATTATGCTTATCACTCTTATGTCAGAGATGTGATCAAGTGGAGCACACTACTCAACTTCTCTCTCTTAGATCTTCATTTGTACTTGCTCTCTCTCTCTCTCTCTCTCTCTCTCTCTCTCTCTCTCGGAGTTGCTAGGGTTTCTTGACCTTCTTGGAGCATATTCAAGTCTAGGGTTAGGGTTTCATCCCTTGGAGAAAGGGGATTAGTGTATTGAGATGAAACCCTAGGGTGTGTTTGGTGAAGTAGAAGAGGAGGAGACATCTTGCCTCGGAGAACTTGCTTGAGTGACACAGGCTTGTTGGATATCCTTGTTGTGAGCTAGGGTTTTTTTGGTTTTCCCTAGCTAGGGTTTTGGAGAGATAGTGGATTGTACTAGCCTTATGATAAAGTCTATGGTATATACATGAA
>JZKD02S1675933.1:142452-152559 GCA_000966675.3 Picea glauca
TATTAAAAAAAATAATAATAATAATTAAAGATTCTAAAGCTTTGACAAACTTTACAAAAACTTGCCAATAAAATTGATAAGTCAACTCAATTTGACTGAAAATCGATCACTATATTCCCTGCTTTGGCGGGGACTAATAAAGGACCTAAATCTTTTGGGCAAATGTGAATATAGAAAGGTGTCTTATTTGTTGTCTCTTGAGAATATCAATAACAAAGCTATGTCACTGCATTTTTGTCGAGTGTTATGCCTTCCATCTTGAACTCTTAACTCTTACACTGGGGTGCAAAGCTCCACTCCATGTGTAAGGATTGGCACCATGCTTAGGCATAAGCCTATACCAACCAATCTTTAGGATTGGCACCATGCTTAGGCATAAGTCTACACCAACCAATCTTTGGGGATGAAAGTTAGAGGTGAGTTATATTTATTGAGATCAATTTCCATTGATTCATGATAGTGTGTATTATAGTCTTTACTATCTGGTATTGGTGAATCAAGAACTATGCACAAAGGGGTGCACAAGTCATCTTCAACTCAATGAGAGCATGTCCTAAGCTTGCTTCTAAAAATAATGATCAATTAACTTTTATTCAATATCTTAACTACTAAGCTAACTATCATAAGTGAAAGACCTTGCAAGGTCAAACAAAACGCATGTATCTTCATAAGTCTTGAGTTGTCATAGAGTGTTATTTACTATTTGATCTCTCTACTCCTACAATATGGTCTTCTATGTTTGGTGTGCATGATTTACTCTTTAGTCAGTCACTAGAGTGTTATTGCAATGCTGCTAACTACTACCGCTACCTGACAAATCTTAATAGTGCCAATCTTGCAAGCGTTCAGATGACATGGCTAACACTCTTTGCTTCAAGTCCAGGTCATAGGTGTTTGGTATGTGTTGATGAAGTTATTGTGATACTATAGTGAGGTCAAAAAGATAACTTCTTCTATAATGGAACCATGGCATTAATAAGTGGTTGGAGTTGTTTGAGGTTGGTCCATTAGTGCAAGGAATGTTGTACTTTTCTATGCTCTAGATAGAAATCTTGTCTCGTCTTGTATCTATTGTTGATGTTCATGTGAAGTGTGAAAAAATTCACATGTCTCGAGTTGATCAATGAGATTTTGCTAGGATGAAGCATTAAAGTTAGCTTCATTGTTTTATTGTTCATATGTTTGTTGTGAAGGTGAAACACTAACATTGGCTTCATTATGTTATATGTGAACTTGTTCAAAAGAAGGTGGAGGCACAAGCATTGTCATGTTCCTTGGTGGAGAAGGGGGTAGCTCTACATTGATAAGATGTGCCTAGCTAAAGGAGGGAATAGAATCAAGAGATCGAGGGGGTATTCATCATCACACTCAATGTTTGTGGTTGATGACAGGGAAGGGAAGCAAAGAGTTTGAATAGTCATAACATTGCATGATTATAATTAAGAGATGTTGAACTCGATATTGGAGTTTATCGCATGGAGGTAACTTGAATAAGTAGGAAGGGGGAGATCCTAAATGACTTTCGTGTGGTTGTGGGAGGCATCAAAATAGGGTTCATTATAGGGTTGCCCAAAAGGGGATCAATTGAAGAGCACTATGTCGAGAGGACGTCCATTGTCTTGAGTTGGGTATCCATGGTTATGGTCTATAAAGGAATATTGGCGTGAATGTGTTCCTTAACAATTGGGGTGGGTGAGGGTGGTTTACATTTTGTTATCGTCATTGTGAATGTGGATGGCAACTGAGATAAATGCTTAAAGGAGGAAGTGAAAAAATGGTGGTTGATGTTTCCTTAATCACACATAGAGGTGGAATTGTGTGGGGTGGGGGGACCAACGTGTTTTTCTATTTTTCTTTGGTGACATGGAGGTGGACTCATGGGATGCAAGTTTATGGGATGGGAATGAATATGGCAGAGGGGAGAGGCAAGGTTAACAAACTTATGTATATCTACTAATGTGTGTTGATGATTACAGCTTCGTGAGACATCCTCCTGGACACAGACTGAGTGAGTCGGCCTATGAGAGAGCCCATGAGTTGGGTGTGCCCATGAGATGGGTGTGTCGTTACTATCTGAGACTGAGATGGAACGATGTGTGCCCCATGTGTGGGGTGAGGATGCCCATGATATGTGTGTGTTGTTTGAGATGAAACGATGTGGATGCCCCTGTGTGGGGTGAGGATGCCCATGTGATGGGTGTGTCTTTCCTCTCTGAGACTGAGATGAAATGATGTGTACCCATGTGAGGGGTGAAGGTGCCCATGTGATGGGTGTATCGTTCTCCTCTGTGTACAGAGTTGAGACGATGTGGTACTCTAGATGATTCTCCTGTGGGACTCAGTGAGATAGAGATCTGTTGAGTAGGATGTCCCTGTGGCTGAGCACAGATGGACGTGCCCCTAGTGGTTGAGCACTAGTGGGTGTGTGAGATCCCTTGCTATATTGTCTAAGAGTAAGATTTACCTGTAACCCTAATTGTGATGTAAAGGGTGTAGGTCGGCCCCACCATAAAGTGAAAGACAATTATTGTAAAAGATAATTAATATTGTAATTATTAATTATATTCTGAGTTATTGAGGTCGGCCATGCTGTACCAATAGACACCACTTTTGATGTGTCAAGTTTAGTATAAATAAAGGTGATTTCCCCATTGAGGAAACACACAAGACACATGTGATTTTGGAAATTTCAGCAAGTACATATTCTAGGGCTAAAGTGCGCACCTCTCTTGGGCGCAAGCTTCTTGGTTTTGGAAAGCACCCTTTTGTGTGCTAGGTCTATGGTGTGGGAGGTATTTCTCTTGAGAATATAGCAAAGGATTGTTGGGTTTTCTTCCCTTGTTGAGAAGGGTTTCCCAGGATATTTCTTGTGTTCTTGTGCATGGCATTTCTTCTTGTGATCTTGGTTATTGTAGCAATTATGAATGGTGTAGTTGCATTTGTTTATGGTTCAAGTAAATGCTAAAATTGAAATAAACCTCATGCTTGAGCCTAGCATGGTGAAAATTCAACATGGTATCATAGCATAGGTCTTGAAGAACCCATTGCACAAGCTTCAAGCAAGCCATCCTCTCACTTCTGCAGAATCATACGGCCCTCCTAGGGTTTGCAGAAAATCTGTACAACCCTCTCTTTTTGGGTGTTTCAGTATCTTAAACTTGGACGTTGGGGATAAAATTATATAGGAGTGTACGGCCTCCTTCAGCACACGTCCGACAAGCTTCATATTAGATATCATTTTCGGGATTAACTACGTAGTGTAAGTCATTAATCTATGACCCATATCCATGAGTATTAGTCGCAACTGACCAATAATTCTCATGATTTGAATAGTCCACTTAGCACTCATTACATCGGGTGATGTTCACAGGGGTGAAGAAATGGGATTGAAACCAGCAAAATGAATCGCATAGCATCAACCATCACTTTTGGGGCTTGCACCTAGTAACCAAGACTTCCTAGGTGGTCACCCATCCCAAGACGCCTCTGGGTCAAGCGCGCTTAACTGTGGAGTTTTCCCCACAATCAAGCCCACTTAGCTTGCTACCCCATAAGGCATAATACTTGCTAAGGTTTTGCAAATGGGGTAGCAAGCTAAGTGGGCTTGATTGTGGGGAAAACTCCACAGTTAAGCGCACTTGAGCCAAAGGCGTCTTGGGATGGGTGACCACCTGGTAAGTCCTGGTTATCGGGTGCAAGGCCTAGAAGCGATGATTGATGCTATGCAATTCATTTCACTGGTTTCAATCCCATTTCTTCACCCCTGTGAGCATCACCCGATGCAATGAGTGCTAAGTGGACTATTCAAATCATGAGAATTATTGGTCAGTTGCGACTAATAGTCATGGATATGGGTCATAGATTAATGACTTACACTACGCAACTAATCCCGAAAATGATATCTAATATGTTTCACTGCGAAAGCCCCTCTGTGCTTAAGCTTCATATTGCAATTCCGAGAATTTTTTATTTTTGGCCCTAGGGTTTTGCAATTTTCTGCAGAAAATTTAGATTTAGGGTTTTTGCAGCTCATTGAAGGAGCTTTTCAGCTCACCAATGTTCTTCTAACTTTCAAGGCTTATTGTTGGCAATCATAAGCCCAACAAAACCTAAGGTTGCAATCCTAGCCTAGCCGTTAGGTTTTTTAGCCCAGTTGGCAAGGGTTTGTGAAGAATATGAAAATATGAAGAACATAACCTTGGTGGAAGATAGGATTGATGGATCGAGCAACTTCAGTTCCTGGAAGTCAAGACTATAGATCACTCTTGAAGAGGAAGATCTATTGTGGACAATACAAAAGGCTTTACCAGAAACAATTACCGATGAAGAGAAGGAAGATGATGTCAAGGCAAGGAAGATAATCATCTACTCAGTAGAGATCATCTCCTACCTCGTATTGCCAACATGAAGACAACTTATGAAATGTATAAGGCATTGAAGAATATTTTTGAAAGTGACAACACCCTTAGAGCTCTTACATTGAAGAGTCGGCCTCAAAATATCAAGATGACAAAAGGTGACATCATTGCTACCTTCTTTATGAATATGTCAAAGATCAGAGAACAACTAGGTGCCATTGGAGAGATCATATCAGACAGAGAACTTGTTTTGACCACACTCAATAATCTTCCAAAACGTTGGGAGCCATTTCTTCAAAGTATCAGTGAAAGAGAAAATCCACCTACTTTTGATCGTTTGTGGACAGACTGTACCCAAGAAGAAATCAAACTTATAGCTAGAGGAGTGGAAGACTCCCCTCATGATGACAATCATGCTCTTACACTTCATACAAAAAAAGGAGGAAGAAATAAAAGAAACTCCAGGCAAAAATTCAAAGACGAAAAGACTTCATCGGCTTTAGGTTATGATCAGAGAAAATACATGTCAAAGATCCAGTGCTTCAGATGTGACAAGTATGGACACTTTGCGAGAAATTGTCCTACCAAAAAGAAAGGAAGACAATATGCTTCCACCGCTGACATTGATCTAGACCCACCTCAGAAAGATGAAGACATGAGAGATGAGAATTACTTCCTCTAACTAAATGCAAGATTGAGCATGACTGTAGACTAAGGTAAGTTGTTCCTTGTTTGATTTAATCATTAAACTTGTAGTTGATTACATTTTGATAGTGAAGGGTATTATCCCTAGTGTGGGAACCCTCATAACTTGGACCATTATCCCTCGTATGGGAGTCCAACTTTTCTTGATTGATTATTATTCTAGTACAAGAGGCCAGTTTGGTTGTTATCCCTATGGGAGGCCATCTTGGTTAGTATCCTAGTATGAAGGACAACAAAGTACTATAGAATTAGTAGAGGACCTGAGAAGACATGAAATATCTCCAGGTTAGAAACACAGAAAAAAAAAAGTTTTCTGTCCTTCAGACTTCAGAGGGAGTCAAACTATTTGAGAAGAAGGAAGAGACAATGTCTTCTCCCCTTCAACAGTTCAGAGGGAGACAACCATTGATTCAGTCGATCTAGTTGATCCAATCAATCCAGTTGATTCAATTGATCCAGTTGCTCCAGTTGATGTCCCTAGAGACATTGCAGTAGACGATAAAAGGCCTGCCTGGGCTCGACAAACTCTGCAAGAGGCAAAGGGACATGCATCTCCTCGAGGCACATTCCGAGAGAGCAAGAGACTAAAGAGATTTTCGAGCTATTTTTCAACCATGAGCCACATCATTGATATAGAGCCTTCTTGTCATGGAGAAGCAATAGATCAACAAGTATGGCAAGATGCCATGACAAAAGAATATCAGTCCATCTTGAAGAATGATATGTGGGATATTGTTCCGAGACCAGAAGGGAAGTTTGTAGTGACTTCCAAGTGGATCTATAAGATCAAGCATGCAGCTAATGGAAGTGTCGAGAAATGTAAAGTCGAGATATTGAAGAGATTTGAGATAATAGACTGTGGATCCATGCCTACACCGATGATGATGAATTTGAAGAAGATGAACAAGGCTTCTTTTGAGTCAGTTGAGACAGAGACAACGAAGCATGTATTGTGGCACAGTTGGATATGGCCTGAGATATACCTCCAGTGTAGACATGAGTTTGTAGGGATATGTTGATGCAGATTGGGAAGGGAGAGCAGTGGACCAAAAGAGCACATCTGGTTGTTGTTTTACCTTGGGGTATGTCATGGTTTCCCGGTGCAGTAGGAATCAAAGCTCTGTGGCCTTGAGTACTGCAGAAGTAGAGTATATAGCATTGAGTTTGGCAGTCCATGAAGCAGTGTGGCTTCGCAAGATCCTGACAAATTTATTTGATCATGAGATGGATCCTACCATTATTCATTGTGATAACCAGAGTTGTGTGAAGCTCTCTAAGAACCATGTATTTCACGATAGATCGAAACACATTGAGATAAAATATCATTACATTAGAGACATGGTGCAAAGGAAAGAAGTACACGTGTAATACCTTCCTACACATGAGCGGATTGCAGATATCTTCACCAAACCACTTGCCAAAACGAAGTTTGAGTACTTCCGTGAGAGACTTGGCTTGGTGGAGAATGCTTCCCTAGCTGAGAGGGAGTGTTGATGATTACAGCTTCGTGAGACATCCTCCAGGACACAGACTGAGTGAGTCGGCCTGTGAGAGAGCCCGTGAGTTGGGTGTGCCCATGAGATGGGTGTGTTGTTCCTCTCTGAGATTGAGATGGAACATTGTGTGCCCCCTGTGTGGGGTGAGGATGCCCATGAGATGGGTGTGTCGTTTGAGATGAAACGATGTGGATGCCCCTGTGTGGGGTGAGGATGCCCATGTGATGGGTGTGTCGTTCCTCTCTGAGACTGAGATGAAATGATGTGTACCCATGTGAGGGGTGAAGGTGCCCATGTGATGGGTGTATCGTTCTCCTCTATGTAGAGAGTTGAGACAATGTGGTACTCCAGATGATTCTCCTGTGAGACTCAGTGAGATAGAGATTTGTTGAGTAGGACGTCCATGTGGCTGAGCACAGGTGGACGTGCCCCTAGTGGCTAAGCACTAGTGGGTATGTGATATCCCTTGCTATATTGTCTAAGAGTAAGATTTACCTGTAACCCTAATCGTGATGTAAAGGGTATAGGTCAGCCCCACCATAAAGTGAAAGATAATTATTGTAAAAGATAATTAATATTGTAATTATTAATTATATTCTGAGTTATTGAGGTCAACCATGTTGTGCCGATAGACATGTGTCCACTCTAGTATAAATAAAGGTGATTTCCCCATTGAGGAAACACACAAGACACATGTGATTTTGAAAATTTTAGCAAGTACATATTCCAGGGCTGAAGTGCGCACCTCTCTTGGGCGCTAGCTTCTTGGTTTTGGAGAGCACCCTTTTGTGTGCTGGGTCTATGGTGTGGGAGGTATTTCTCTTGAGAATATAACAAAGGATTGTTGGGTTTTCTTCCCTTGTTGAGAAGGGTTTCCTAGGATATTTCTTGTGTTCTTGTGCATGGTATTTCTTCTTGTGATCTTGGTTATTGCATCAATTGTGAATGTTGTAGCTGCATTTGTTTATGGTTCAAGTAAATGCTAAAATTGAAATAAACCTCATGCTTGAGCCTAGCATTGTGAAAATTCAACAATGTTAAAGTTGTGTATTGTCTAGATTGTATGCAATTGCAAATTGGAGTTTGTGAAGGTTAAGAGAATGATATAGGGGTGAATCATGCACATTGTTGCTTGTGGGCTTCAAGAAGTGGAGGTGTATGTGTCGTTGTGATTTCTACTTAGACTAACTAGTGGATTTGTAAATGACCATTTAACTATTGAACCTTAATTTTGTTACCAATAGAAATATTGGCAAAGCCAAGGGGCATTCTATAGCATACCCAACCCTCTCTTTCCTCTTACCGAGGTGATAGGGTACTATAGAGAAACTCCAAATTGTTTTTCTATCATTATATAACATCCGTTGGATGCCTTCTTTGTCCATCTAGTGCTACCCACAAGGTTTCTTTGCTTCATAAACAATATGTGAGGCCAAATTCAACCTCTAACAAAAATACAATATATAATTCATATGTAGATTTAAACAATAGCATAAATAACAATGCATAGTATGAACTCTTGCATTGCCCATTAAACTCAATGCTTTAACAAAATATAAAAGTGTTAAACAATAAGACAAACATGAATACTTGTCTACAATGAAGCCATGTCCACCAAGTTGTTTTCCAAGGAGAATTTTTCCACCTAAGTATAGGAATCAACCATGGATTCAACCCCCAAGCCAAACCATGATACCATGAAGGTGAAGGAACCTCTTATGGGGATCTAAAATCACTCAACCCAACCCATCACTTTCACGACAAGCCAATCTATGATCCACCTTCTAGTAATAACCTGGGATAGAAAACACTTGGCCTCTAACTATCAATGACATTAATAATGAGGTTTTGCAGGTCTCAAGGTATTACCTCAGCTACTATGGACATTCCAAGCATTCAATTTTCCTCCCACTTTTCAACAATTAATTTCCCCATCTTCTATGAGCTCTTACTAGCCACCAACACATGGGAAACTTATGTCATTAACAGTCATAACAACCATGAAAACTAGGAAGAAACATCCCCGTGACATGGGAGCTTTCCTTCTGTCCATGCCCATGAATGGTTGCTTAATTCTGATCATGGAAAAATCTCCATAAAATGCATGGAAAAGATAATGGGATACATTTTCTCGCATGAGACCCCTCTCTCTTCCCAATGATGTGATATATATGACATTTGTACTTAGTTCACTTGTACAAGTCACAAATTAATGGGAAGGTTGTAAGAAATCATGGGAAAGAAAGGATAGAACTATATAGGACAATGACAAGGTTAAATCACCCAAAACCCCCTTTCCTCTTCCCCACTTGTGGCATCTTATTCCCCTTGTTGCTCCCTTGAGCAACCATTTGTCCAATGGATATTATATTATTATGCGTTTTACTTTTCACACATGCCTTTTCATATACTTGAGCATATCGTGGAAAATATGTCCACCATGTTGTAAACCTAACCACTACTTGGACTCCTGCACAAGTCAGGCCTTGGCCTTGAGCTCCACACTAGAAATATTTAGAATGCATTTCACTTATTTACAACACGGGATCATTATATCTCAACACATGTGGCTTGACTCTCGTCTCATAAACCACATCATATAATAATACATTATTTATTACATTATAATTCAAGGATTGAAATTGGGATATTACATTCACCTTCCCAGGAACTCCATTGCCGTCTAAATTCTGAAGTTGTGTTGAAGCATTCTCATGCATCTTATCCAAAACATAAGGTCATGACCATAAACAATTGAGCTTGCTTGGATGATCTTTTTTGTTTGGGTTAAAGAGATGGACTAGCTTTTTTTCTTTCGTTTTTCTTGAGACTTTTCCCACAAGTTACTTTGATGCACTTGTTGTGGACTTGTTTGTTGCTAGTTTATGCTAAGGCATAATTTATCTAACATTTCTATCTAAACCAAGAAAGCTTCAATAGAATGTGTATCATGCCATATGCCAATGAACATGATGCACATGGATGGGAAAAAGAGTTCTAATGATATCACTTATTTATGACCATATACTAGTTTGAATGGTGCACTACTACAATACAGGGTTGTAGCATCACATTACATTGCAATTTTCAACAAAAAATTAAGTTTGGATTATGCAAAACTCAACACAAAGGGATGTGTCGTGTTTTGCATTGAAGTTGTGTCAAAGTTATTGATGTGTGCTCCTTGAAGCATCATTTCAGCGTTGCTTTTCTCGACATGTGCTTCTACCATGCATTGATTTTCTATCTCTCATGTGTCATAAATGTTTAGGAAAAAACAACTTTATGTGTTGGTTTTGTGTCAATATTGCTCATTATGTGTTGCATTATCATTGTTGTTAGGCTTGTTAGCGCCATTCTAATGAAATGTTTTGTTTTTTAGCATTGTGTTAGCATTGAAATACAAAACTTTTGCATCTTTTGAGTGTCATATTGCTTCAATTATGCATCATTTTTGTGACATGAGTATCTATTTAGCATTGTTTTTTTTTTATCATAGTGAAATAATTTTGTGTCGTATTAGCGTCACAGTGAGATTGTTTTAGCAT
>JZKD02S1675933.1:193205-210101 GCA_000966675.3 Picea glauca
TGTAGAGATCATAAGGAGGGTCACATAACATTGATAAGATTTTACATGCCCCACAAAACTTTTCAAAAACTAACATTAACAATGCTATACACACCCCAAGAATAACAAAATGTAGAGATCATAAGGATGGTCACGTAGCATTGATAATATTTTACATGCCCCACAAAACTTTTCAAATTTAAAACTCACTATATAGAAAATATAAAACAAAATACAAATAGATTAGAAAAAACCCCTAAATTTCACAAAAGACTAAATAAAAAACATTGATTTGATTGTTTTGTTTGTAATAATAATAATCTAATTTTAAGGTCACGACCAAGCTAGACACCAAATTGGTGTATGAGAACCCCTTGTTTGTGGGACGAAGGGCCCCCTTCACGCAACGATTTTACTGCTAAAGTCTACAAAGGTGTACATACTCTACCCCCTTAGGATTTGAACCTGTGACCTCCTAGGAGAAAAAACATGTTCTCAACCATTAAACCCACTCAAGTTGTACATAAATGAACAAAATGACTTCACCTTTCCTAACAAAATAATTTATTGTATCAAACTTAGAAATTTAACCATTTTACCTACACAAAGATAAAATGATTTCACTTATTTAAATTCATATAATTATTTTATTTAGACAAAGAGATAAAATGACACTTTACAAATTTCTTAAGAATTTTGATGTCTATTTTTTAAAATTTGAAGGTCTTCCATCAAGTAACTTTTGATATCTTCAATTATAATTATTACAATAAAAAAAGTTTGATATCTTCAATTATAATTATTACATTTAAAAAAAATCTATGTATAATTGCTACTATTATTAATCCTCGAAATTATATTCCAAATTATATTCTAAAAACCTTAATGCTAAATCCTGCTTTGTTACCATACTATTGTGTCATTGATTTCCTTCTTAACATTTTGAAGAAAATAGGGTTGTGAAACTTTGATGCAAAACTATAAGCTTTGATATTTCATTATTATATACCTAGATACCTCACGAGATAGCAAAGCACACTACCCTTTCTAGTTTAACTTGAATTTATGATCCTGAATCTAAAAAATTAAATCATACATACATGCTAAAATCAAACCTATAAATTTATTAAGAACATGTAGTCACATAAACTACATGTATTTATTTATAACTTCAAAGTAATACATATAAACATATCATATTAAACATGATCCATATAAAATTAACATGCAAGCAAAATAGAAAGCACTTATATATAATCAAACTCAAACAAACATATAAAATGATTACCAAAAATTAATTTACACACCCTATAAGCATGATCCATATAAATACAACATAAGCTAGAGAGAAAGCACTTATATAATCAAACTCAAACATATAAAATGATTACCAAAAATTAATTCCTAATCCATTCATTGTGAATGCTAACCCTCAGCCAAAAGCTATGAATTAATAAAATTGCAATGGAAACTCTTTCTCATTCTCAATTTCACAAGTATCTATCCACATATACACAATCATTTGCTAACCCACACTCCAAACACGGAGATAGCATAAACCATATTTAAAGATTCATAAAAATTATCGCACTAAGTATCTATCCACATATACACACAATCATTTACTAACCCACACTCCAAAGACTGGGATGGCATAAACCATATCTAAGGATTCATAAAAATTAGTTGAGTGACACTACAATTAAAATTATTAGTTGAGTAACCATGTTATATTACATTTTAGGTGAAATTATGTTTTTTGAAAATTTGTATTCGTTAATAACTTGTATTTGTATCTTAGTTTAAAGTGGACATGTTAACTTGTTGTGATAAGTTTAAAAGGGTAGACGGCTCTTAGGATATAGGTTCACTTTGGTGGACTTAAGAATGCCTCTACCCTTGCTAAATTACAAGTTATTGGTATATCTAACTTACAAGCTAATAGATTTGATCTCTAACCTAACTCACATCAAACCTACCAATTACCCATCCCCATAATTTTTTTTTTTTTTACCTTAACTAACCAAATAGCCAAATAAACTAAAACTTAACTAGCCAAATAGACTAAAACAAAGATTGGATTCATTGCTATCCCTTTCACACAAGCTAATTACAACTTCTCACTAAAATGCCACTATCACACAGACCTTCTACACATGACACAACACATGGCTCAAGATGGGTGTTAATCCTCCCATCATAGCTCAATGATTAACAACAAAACACAACAAAGAGTTTGGTTTTGAAAATGCCTCTAGTGGCATAAGGAAAGGTCTTCCAATTTCCTAATGCTTGCACTGTTCTAAAATTTCAAAAACAAATTGTTTTTGTACAGTAGCTTTGTCATGCTTGGCGCGTTAGTTTTCAAACAATGTACCATTTACTTTGTTCTGAATTGTCTAACTTTTCACCATCTATATTTGATTGGAAGCAATGATACAAGAGATCAAAGAACATGAAATTCATACACTTACTACCCATCTCGAGGTTTGTAGGCTTCAAATTCTGGAATGACAGATATTTCTACCTGTTTATTCAGCGTTACAGTCATGTTGGTAGCAACATTTCTGCTGTTGAATGTATACCCAGTACTTATGCTCGTCTTTTAGAAGAGTGTACAAAGACAAAATCTCTATCAGAAGGCAAGCGACTCCAAGCGCATATGATCATGAGTGGATTTAATCCAAGCATTTATACGACAAATCGTCTATGCGATTTGTATGTTAAGTGTGGAAAATTGAAGGATGCACGCCTGGTGTTTGACGAAATGCCTGAACGAGATGTGTTCTCGTGGGGCAAGATGATTGCAGGATATGCCAGGAACGGGTATTTTGAGGATTCGCTCAGGCTTTTTGATGAGATGCCGGAGCGAACTGTGGTCGCTTGGAATGCGATAATTGCAGGGTATGCGCAGTATGGACATGCCCGGGAGGCTCTGGAAATTTTCAGCGAATTGCAGCATGCGGGCATGAAGCCAGACCGAATTACGGTCTCTAGTGTTTTAAGCGTGTGTTCAAGTCTGGAGAGTCTGCAAGATGGCAAGCAGGTCCATGCCCACTCTATCAAAGCCGGCTTTGATTCAGACGTGTTTGTGGGCTGTGCTCTTATTGATGTGTATGCTAAGTGTGAGAGCATAGAGGATGCACGCCAAGTGTTTGACAAAATGCGTGAACGAAATGTGGTTTCTTGGAATGCAATGATTACAGGATATGCTAGATGCGGGAGGATGGAAGAAGCACGCCAAGTGTTTGAAAAAATGCCCGAACGAGACATGGTTTCATGGACTGCGGTTATTTCAGGATATGCTCAACGCGAGTGTGGAAAAGAGGCTTTGGAACTTTTCACAGAAATGAGAAAGGTGGATATTGGGTTAGATCAAGTTACTCTGGCCAGTGTTCTCAGTTCCTGTGCCATACTTGCTGTTGTGGAGCAGGGAAAACAGGTACATGCCTATGTTGTCAAAACTGGTTTTCACTCATTTTTGTCTGTGAGTAATGCTCTTATTACTATGTATGCGAACTGTGGAAATGAAGTTTATGCTTCCCAGGTGTTTGAGAAAATGCCTATGCGAGACGCATTTTCATGGACTGCGATGGTTGCAGGGTATGCGAGATGTGGAAGCATAGAAAATGCACGGCGATTGTTTGACATCATGCCCAAACGGAACATTGTTTCCTGGAATGCAATAATAGCAGCATATGCCCAGCATGAACCCATCGAGCAGTCACTGGTACTCTTTTGTCAGCTTCAACAAACGGACATAAAACCAGACCGAGTTACCTTTACCTCTGTTGTAACTGCATGTGCCACTCTAGCTGTGCTGGATCATGGAATGCATCTGCATGGCCACATTATTAGAGCTGGATTTGAATCAGGTATTTCTGTGGGCAATGCTCTTGTCAGTATGTATGCTAAATGTGGGAACACTGATGATGCACGCCTACTGTTTAACAACATTGAACGAAATACAGTGTCATGGAATGCAATGATTGCAGGATATGCCCAGCATTGTCATTGTGAGGATGCCTTAGAATTGTTTTGCCAAATGCAACATGCAGCTGTGAAGCCAGATCAATTTGCCTTAGCCAGTGTTCTTAGTGCATGTGCCAGCTTAGCAGCTCTGGAGCACGGCAAACGTGTACATTCCCACATCATCAGAAATGGATTTGAGTCATATTTATCGGTAGATAATGCACTTATTACCATGTACTCCAAATGTGGGAGCATAGAGGATGCATTCCAGACTTTTGACGTGATGTCTGAAAGAAATGTCATTTCATGGAATGCAATGATTGCAGGCTGTGCTCAGCATGGCTGTGGTAAAGAAGCCCTCAAGCTTTTTGCACAAATGCCACAGGCAGGCATTGAGCCGGACCACATCAGCTTTGTTTCTGCCCTATCTGCATGCAGCCATTCGGGTTTAGTCGACGAAGGGCTTCAACTCTTTGACTCAATGTGTCGAGATTATTGTATTGCTCCAAGAGAGGTTCATTATGCCTGCATGATTGACCTCCTTGGCCGGGCCGGGCGCCTAGATGAGGCAAGGGACTTTATGAAGACCATTCCATTTGCACCTGATGCAAATGTGTGGGGAGCATTACTTGGTGCCTGCCGAATGTATGGTAACATTGATCTAGGAAAACATGCAGCAGAATGCCTTTTTCAGTTGGAACCACACAATGCTGCTAAATATGTGCTGCTCTCGAACATCTATGCTGCAGCTGGCAGGTGGGATGATGTAGCAAAAGTGAGAAAAATCATGAAAGATAGGGGAGTGCAGAAGCAGCCTGGATGCAGTTGGATTGAAGTGAAGAACAAGGTGCACACATTCATGGTCGAAGACAAATCTCATCCACAGACGGAGGAGATCTATTCAACACTGGAAGAACTAGCCAGACAGATGGAGGCAGCAGGGTATGTCCCTGACACTAACTTTGTATTACATGATGTGGAGATGGAGCAGAAGGAACATTCACTGTATCATCACAGCGAGAAGCTTGCTATAGCTTTTGGGCTTATTAGCACACTGCCAGGATTACCTGTACGAATAATCAAGAACCTTCGTGTCTGTGGAGATTGTCACACTGCCACCAAGTTTATTTCAAAGATTGTCGAGCGTGAAATTATTATAAGGGATGCCAATCGATTCCATCATTTCAAAGATGGATTGTGTTCTTGTGGAGATTATTGGTGATGCTAAATAACATGGAATATGACGTCTTTCATTGCTGCCCTTGGTTTGTTTTACAATTATGTAGAGTACAGTTTTTGATTTAGGCTGTAATGGGATTAAATGCAATGTTTAAGAGAAATATATGCCATGACCTATGTATACATGGGTGTCACTTTGTAAAAAAGTTCAAGTCCAAAACATCTAAGTTCACAAAGATGTATTCATGGATGTCACTTAGTAAAAAAATTCAAAATATATGACTTTACAAAATATCATTATTTTTAATTATTTTTAATCCTTTTTAACCAGAACAGAAAGTTTATATTCATATTAAAAGGGGTTGCGCTGAGGCAAGTGGCATACACATTCATTAAAATTTAGGGATGTCTTTAGAACTGTACTAACATATTATGTTAGACTCTAAAACTTTTACTAATTTCTAAACATATTATTTTAGACTCTAAAACTTTTCCAGAGGAGTTCCAGGTGATTAACTTGCGACTTATTTAACAAACTGACCCAAAAAAAAATAGTGATGATCCAAAAAAACTAGTGATTCGAAAAAAATATTCACAACATTATGGGTGGACACTGCTTTGAGCTTTTTGCCCTTCTCCCGAGTTAGGGGGATTTGGTTCCTCGATCTCCATAGGATCTGCCTTGAGCTTCTTGCCCTTCTCCAGAGTGCGAGGGATTTGGTTCCTCTATATCCATAAGATCTTTGTTCTGATAGACCGTCTCCTCCTTCCTCATTCCTATTTGTAGAGAATTTCCAGAGCCTAAATTATTGAGAGAGAGATTCCATCCGCGAGGACACAACCAATGAGTGAAGTATGTTGTATTCCACTTCCAAGGAGTCGATCCGATGTTTTTGAAGGAGAATGAGAATCATGATATTTGCATTTTGTGTGGCGCTAACTTCAGGAGTCGATCCGATGTTTTTGAAGGAGAATGAGAGTCATGATATTTGCATTTTGTGTGGCGCTAACTTCATTTTGTGTGACGCTAACTTCCTCCATCTCTATGATTTCTTCATACTTATGCAAAATTTTATTTACTTCCTTTAACTCTGAATTGTCCATGATAGTAAGGGGATGCCTTTCACAATAATATTGAAACTATACCCAGAATAAACCAGTCCCATCAACGATTTCGATTTTCAACCCCTTGCAAGACTAACAAAATTAATGAGTCTCTATTCCTACTGCCCCTTCCTAAAACATACAAATTCTCCAGAAAAATAAGTATTGAGAATACAAACTGAGGAACCAGGGCTTGCCTGGTTGAGAGGAAGGAATTATCTGCATTGAGAAGATGATACAGTCTGAATCCGCCTCCCTCGGATGTCACTGTTCAGAGTGGATGCTCCTGCTTCAGACCTCCTCTCTTGGAACCTGAACAGACTCATGTGCTAAAAAATAGACCGAACCACAAGCAGTGATCAAATTTGAAGGGTGGGTTTTAATTTCAGTGAGAAGGGTAAATATTCATTCAGCCCTTTCACAATGAAAAGTTTTTGGAAAAATTACATTTTAATAGACAACAATAAATTAAATACACACTTCACAAAAATATATGTTAAATAAAGTATTACATTTTCAATCAAATTTATCTTTAATAGAGAAATCAGTAAATCCAAAATTATTAATGTTTTAAAGTATTAGTGTTAAAACTTAGATGGCTATCTACCTGGAAAATGATTTTATAGATGATCCTAAAAATGTGAACATAAATAATGTAGCAAATGCATCTACCTGGAAAATGACTTTATAGATGATTCTAAAAAAGTGAACATAAATAATGCAGCAAATGCAATTTTTAAAATGCATAATTTTGGAGGAAAAAATGTTTTTGAATTTAACAACACCATTAAGTGAGTAGAAATTAATTATTAAAAGATAAAGATAATATGAATAAAAAATAAAAGATGAGTGGCAACAAAACTCAAGAAATTTCAAAACAAAGAAAATACATGTACAAATATTATATGTGAAAGTCAAAAAAAAAGATTTAAAATTTAAGAAAAAAAAACTTCAGTATTTAAATCAAAGACTAACCTATCACATAGATCACATTGTATTTTCATTTTCTAGATCCAAACTTGGATATATAGTGAAATTTGAACCTGAAACAAGAAAATTTAGTAACTCTTCTATTTTTTTAAATAAAATATAACGTATAATCTTAAGGGGATCTGAGTCTAGTGGAGTGTGGAATAAATGAGAAATACCTCTAATAAGATTTAATATTTCTACATCTGTAGGCACATAGATATATTAAACCACATAATTCAACAAACACACATGCAATTGCAGAATAAATAAACCACTTTCAATCGCTGCACTTCATGTGGAAAGTCCATCATCCACTACTATAGGATTTAACCAAGAGAATTATCATTTCATCTCCCATGTGAAACCAAATGCAAACAGTAAAAAAAACAAAATTCAAAAACCCAGAATTTAAAAACAAGCTGAAAACAAAAAAAAATTAGAACATGGCCATAAACAATAGTAGAATATATAACAATAAGAGAAATAAAAAAAATAAAAAATATATGTTGCTATACAACAACATAATTTTCTGCTATCCTTTAACAAAATTTAAAAACAGATTACAAGCAAAGAAAAATTAGAGCAAGGCCATAAACAATAGTAGATTAAATAGCAATAAGAGAAATAAAAAAATATATATATATTTGCTCTGCTATGCAACAACAGATTTCTCTACTCTGCTAAAAACCCAAAATTTAAAAACAGGTTGCAAGCAAAAAAAATTAGAACATGGCCATAAACAATAGTAAAATAAATGACAATAAGAAAAATTAAAAAAAAAATATATATATACTCTACAATAATATTGTCATGAACAGATGTAATCGGTGTAGATACCGCAACAAGAAGAATTAAAAAAAAATAAAAAATATATGCTCTACAATAATATTATCATGAACAGATGTAATCGGTGTAGATACCTATTTGTTGCATGCTTGAGATAATCGATTGAGACGATGGTATGGGTATGGTGGGGTTCCTCTCTTTGTTCTGCACCACCAATGAGACCACCTTCGCTCTTTTTTCCTATACGAATCCATATTCTATCAAGTCCGATCTTTCACAACTTTGATTACCGACCTTGAATCTCGGTTTTGGTTTTTTTTTTTTATCTTTAAAGACATTTCCAAACCCCAAAGTATAATGAACTATCTAGTTTTTCAACATTATCCCCTTACCTCCACCCCTACTATTCTTAAAATTTAATATTTTTTTTAATCTTCTAATTATAAATTCATATATAATTATTATAGATATTTTAATATTTTTAATCTAAAAAGGAGACTTTTTGGTAAGACATCTTTGGAAGCTTTATGGTAAAGAAATACAAAAGTCAATTTTAAAAAGGGTTACTTTATCTCTATATCTTTTTTATTTCTTCGTTCGGTATGTGAGACATTACATTTGAAAAATGTTTTTTTTTTTTTTTAATATCAATTATATATATATATATATATATATATATATATAAAATAAAAATATATTTTTATAGAATTATTAATAATAATGGTGAAAAATGTATTATTAAATTGTAAATATTTGTATTAATAATTAAAAAACTATGTTTTTTATATAATTTTAAAAATTATATTTTTATATAATTTTAAAAATTATATTTTTATATAATTTTAAAATTTCTACTATTAATTTATTTATTATTATATTCAAATTAATTAATTTATTGTTTTATCAAAATATATATTGTAAAAATAAATAATTTCTNGTATTAATAATTAAAAAACTATGTTTTTTTATATAATTTTAAAAACTATATTTTTATATAATTTTAAAATTTCTACTATTAATTTATTTATCATTATATCCAAATTAATTAATTTATTGTTTTATCAAAATATATATTGTAAAAATAAATAATTTCTACATGAACATACTAAATTCCTGTAAATTCATGTTGGAGTTATTGAATCTATATTTCAAAATGGCTTAACATCCTAATTAAACCATGTGCTTGGATTGTATCAAACTATGGTGGAGTCATTAAATTAATATTTCAAAATGGCTTAGCATTCTAATTGACTAATTGGTAAGTGTATTAATTGGTAAGTTACACTTGCTTTGAAGTTATTAAACCAATATTTCAAAATGGCTTTGCATCCTAATTGACTAATCCACGAGTTACATAAATGAAAGTGGTTTACAAATTTGTTAAAGGGTTTTACTATATTTGCTAGGTGCATGACAATCTTTGAATTCATTAATTGTTTAATGATCTTTTACTTACAAATTAATACCTTGACAAAGTAATGTCACAAGTATGCTCTTTGATACTAAAAGGGGTTATGCATATTCCAAGCATATAAGGTGTTATGCATATTCTATGGACCAAAATTATTGTTTCCATCAATGTATGGGATAAATTTTAATAGTTACAAATTTCAAATTTGTTTATTTAATTAAATTTAATCCATAAAATTATTAATATTCAAATTTATTAATATTTTAAAAATCAAGTTAAAATGTTTTTATGTTAATTGAGTAATAATAATAATTTATTTTTAAGGTCACGGCTAAGCCAGACATCAAATCCCTTGTCCCACCCCCTTGTTTGTGGGACAACCAAATTCCTTGTTCCATCTCCTTGTTTGTGGGACAAGGGACCCCCTCTCCCTAGCAACAAATTTGACTAGTAAAGTCTACAGAGATATACATAACCTATCCCCCTAAAAAGCTCATAAATTATAAAAACAAAAATATAAAAAACACAATTTAAATTTGAATTATTGTTAAGATATTTATATTTAAGCTATGACAATATTTATATTTAAATAACATATTTATAATACTTCTATTTATATGTAAATTTAATATTTCTCATTTTTATTTTTATACGCTAGTTTTTATATTATGTATATATATCAATTTTCTCTTTCATATATACATATATAAATATTTATATTTAGTAAACATATATTATTATTTAAAATAAATTTTATGTTTTTTTTCCAATTTAATTTATTAACATTATATATGTGACACTTAGTACAAAACCAAAATTATTTACTTTAATTAATTGATGACAAAAAAATCGAAATAATTATATATCTTAAAATAGTTTACACAAATAAAAATCCTATGATTAAATAATACAACCCAACAATTAACGTTGTTAGCTGGTTTAAATATATTCAACCATCTACCATTGTTTTTCCAAGAAATAATATTCTTAGTATATGAAAAAAAATGATATTCACTACATGAATAGAAATTATTGTTTTCCAGAAAATGATATTTACACGCCAATACAAATTATACTCCAATGTAATAGAGGTATTAAATATTTAAAAAAATCTCAAACTTATTTTCATAATTTTTTTTTTCAAACTTATTATCATATTAAAATATATGTAAACATGAAATTATACTCCAATGTAATAGAGGTATTAAATATTTAAAAAAATCTCAAACTTATTTTCATAATTTTTTTTTCAAATTTATTATCATATTAAAATATATGTAAACATGAATCACTGTATTTTCAAAGTTTTTGGTTTGAACTTTTAATTTTTCTAGTTCAATGAACACTTCACTTATTATCATATTAAAATATATGTAAATATGAATGATTGTATTTTCAAAGTTTTTGGTTTGAATTTTTTAATTTTTTTAGTTTAATTCATTTTGAGTAAATACTTTACTTTTTTTTGTAAGTTAGAAAGATGTATTAAAGTTTTTCAGTGTCAAAAAATTACAGTTGTCAGGTAAACAGTGAGACAGTGGCTACATCGTTTAGATGGGAAATTAATGCTGTCACTTGTCCAAACAGTTCACAATTGCAGAAAAAGGAGAAAAAAATATTGTCCTGTGACATATTACTGTTCTAAGACTAGAAACTAAGGTGCCTTGCAGGGCTAGAGCCAAGAGAAGTAACCTGTCTAAAGACGTCAAAAAACCAAGAAAACCTGTAAACGCCATTTTCATTTGGAGCTTGGGCTTGGCTTCCGTTCCCTTTGAGGATCATGCGCAATGTCTGGGGCTGAAGTCCCTGTGTCCAGAGTGGTGTGAAGGAGAGAACATATGAGAGTCTCCAAGCTCTCCTCGTGAAGTTCATCTCTGATCAACAGTGCCGCCATGTCACGCATGACTTCGAAGGTGAGTTCTAGATGTTGTCCACAAAATTCTGCAAGTCCATAAACCCATCACACTGAGCACATGAAGGCTATGGCCAAGGAGAAAACGGGGGTAGAAGAGGAGGTGAAGGTGGTGGTGGAATTGTGGAAGAAATGTGGGGGGAGGTGGAAGAAGTGAGGGGGGAGGCGGTTGGGATAGGGAGAGCAGACGAAGAAGGCAGGCGGGAGGGAGACTGGTGTATGGTCGACGCTTCCAAGCTGAGCTCAGGTGCGAAGCCGAGTGAATTACCCATGCTGTCAAACCACTCCACTTTGTAGGCCCACGGGGAGGGCAGAGGAGGGAGATCTAGGGTGGAGGAGTGAGTTGTAGGTGGAGGCAAGACTGGAGTGTTTTTCCGTCCTCACCCCTGAGAGCTATACCACGCAACCCCTCTCTTGGATTTTCCCCGTTGCCTCGACATCGAGAAGAAACGTGGGAGAGGAGGGATAGAAATGAAGTGTAGGAGAGTTGACACGAACCAGAGATGAAGAATACCAGGGTTGAAGCTGCGAGGAGCTGGGGCCTAGGTATGAGAATGAGAATGAGAATGAGATGAAGAACTAACATGCGTGAGATAAAACCCAAAGATCCACAGCTTGTGATGGGATTGGTTGGGAGGCCAACCCATCGCATTAAATTCATCTGTGTCTAGGAGCGCCATTGTTGTAACATCCCCGACCACCAACAGGCCGGGCAATGCCACCTACACAACCTTAACTTAGCCTTGACTACTCTGATACCATATTGTAACGTCCCCGACCATCGACCCCACTGCCGGGCAACGCTACTACGTGGAAAGTTTCCATAAATATATATATAACATGCATATTAAATCAAATTAACTCATTTAACATAGAGTTACTACCATCATACAGACTTAAACATAATTAACAATAAATATCATTGCAACATAATACATGATAATATTACAAGCATCACAGACATGCATTTTAATTGAAATTAAACACATAATGATACTNCCAAGCTGAGCTCAGGTGCGAAGCCGAGTGAATTACCCATGCTGTCAAACCACTCTACTCTGTAGGCCCACGGGGAGGGCAGAGGAGGGAGATCTAGGGTGGAGGAGTGAGTTGTAGGTGGAGGCAAGACTGGAGTGTTTTTCTGTCCTCGCCCCTGAGAGCTATACCACGCAACCCCTCTCTTGGATTTTCCCCGTTGCCTCGGCATCGAGAAGAAACGTGGGAGAGGAGGGATGGAAATGAAGTGTAGGAGAGTTGACACGAACCAGAGATGAAGAATACCAGGGTTGAAGCTGCGAGGAGCTGGGGCCTAGGTATGAGAATGAGATGAAGAACTAACATGCGTGAGATAAAACCCAAAGATCCACAACTTGTGATGGGATTGGTTGGGAGGCCAACCCATCGCATTAAATTCATCTGCGTCTAGGAGCGCCATTGTTGTAACATCCCCGACCACCAACAGGCCGGGCAATGCCACCTACACAACCTTAACTTAGCCTTGACTACTCTGATACCATATTGTAACGTCCCCGACCATCGACCCCACTGCCGGGCAACGCTACTACGTGGAAAGTTTCCATAAATATATATATAACATGCATATTAAATCAAATTAACTCATTTAACATAGAGTTACTACCATCATACAGACTTAAACATAATTAACAATAAATATCATTGCAACATAATACATGATAATATTACAAGCATCACAGACATGCATTTTAATTGAAATTAAACACATAATGATACTTATCTTTGAAACTGGAGTAACTCCACCAACTATGTACAGACCTTCCACGAACCTCCCAGCCATAGACCACGCTACTCATCACGCTCAGCAGTGGGTCACCCTCGAGCTGGGACCAAGCTCCACCCAGGGCAAGGGAATCCTAGACTAGGATGAGGTTACAAGAACTGCACAAAGCAACCAGAAGGATTCTCTCCAAGAGCCTTCTTACGCCCACTACTCACATAAGCTCATTCCCCACATGCCTGTTCCACCCGAGAGTATACACCTTCACAATCATAGTCCATCAGTGCTTCACCTCCCTCTCTGGGTCTCGACAACATGCCAGGTCAAGAATTCTCAGAGCTCTGTAGCTGGTGCTGGAATCTCTCTGGAAGAAAATCACTTCCCAGCAGACTCTCTCACTTGGAGAGAGATGCTCACAGGCTTGACAACCTGCCTCCTCAACCACAACCACCTCTCTCACCTAGAGAGAGTGTTGCACACAGGCCTGACAACCTGCTTCTTCAAATCCGTTCCAACACAAGGAAAACAACAACAACGGTTCAACACTCATTCACACATGGATGATAGTAGAAACAACAAATGGGCATGGCACCATAGCTGACAACAACCCACGCTAAAACACGACATGGCTAAGGCGATTACCCAGGTGTCAGGTTCCTCAGAAGACACAAAACGACTCATAGATGAACTGCATGGCCACAACAACCCACAATTACGACACCACATGACTCAGACAATTACGGGATACTCAGACTTCCCCGGAGACATGGATCAGTCCGTCGATTTTCCCACGGGTTCTCATTGGGTTCGTGACAAGGAAACAATGCAAATGTAGACACAGAGGCAAAACGGTTCAGATGCCCCCAATATCAACGAACTCAGGCAGATGATGACAGAATTGGAAGTGAACCCAACAACGCTGGCTTTCACAGCTATAACTGCATGCACCCAATTTGACACTTGTCTTCCTGGAGCCGCATGAGTTCCACTTAGCACATGTTCCCTTTACAGGAACTTAGGACAACACTCAACATGTCTACCTTAGCCTTCAGGAAATAATAATAAATTNGTCTAGGAGCGCCATTGTTGTAACATCCCCGACCACCAACAGGCCGGGCAATGCCACCTACACAACCTTAACTTAGCCTTGACTACTCTGATACCATATTGTAACGTCCCCGACCATCGACCCCACTGCCGGGCAACGCTACTACGTGGAAAGTTTCCATAAATATATATATAACATGCATATTAAATCAAATTAACTCATTTAACATAGAGTTACTACCATCATACAGACTTAAACATAATTAACAATAAATATCATTGCAACATAATACATGATAATATTACAAGCATCACAGACATGCATTTTAATTGAAATTAAACACATAATGATACTTATCTTTGAAACTGGAGTAACTCCACCAACTATGTGCAAACCTTCCACGAACCTCCCAGCCATAGACCACGTTGCTCATCACGCTCAGCAGTGGGTCACCCTCGAGATGGGACCAAGCTCCACCCAGGGCAAGGGAATCCTAGACTAGGATGAGGTTACAAGAACTGCACAAAGCAACCAAAAGGATTCTCTCCAGGAGCCTTCTTATGCCCACTACTCACATAATCTCATTCCCCACATGCCTGTTCCACCCGAGAGTATACACCTTCACAATCATAGTCCATCGGTGCTTCACCTCCCTCTCTGGGTCTCGACAACAGGCCAGATCAAGAATTCTCAGAGCTCTGTAGCTGGTGCTGGAATCTCTCTGGAAGAAAACCACTTCCCAGCAGACTCTCTCACTTGGAGAGAGATGCTCACAGGCTTGACAACCTGCCTCCTCAACCACAACCACCTCTCTCACCTAGAGAGAGTGTTGCACACAGGCCTGACAACCTGCTTCTTCAAATCCGTTCCAACACAAGGAAAACAACAACAACGGTTCAACACTCATTCACACATGGATGATAGTAGAAACAACAAATGGGCATGGCACCATAGCTGACAACAACCCACGCTAAAACACGACATGGCTAAGGCGATTACCCAGGTGTCAGGTTCCTCAGAAGACACAAAACGACTCATAGATGAACTGCATGGCCACAACAACCCACAATTACGACACCACATGACTCAGACAATTACGGGATACTCAGACTTCCCCGGAGACATGGATCAGTCCGTCGATTTTCCCACGGGTTCTCATTGGGTTCGTGACAAGGAAACAATGCAAATGTAGACACAGAGGCAAAACGGTTCAGATGCCCCCAATATCAACGAACTCAGGCAGATGATGACAGAATTGGAAGTGAACCCAACAACGCTGGCTTTCACAGCTATAACTGCATGCACCCAATTTGACACTTGTCTTCCTGGAGCCGCATGAGTTCCACTTAGCACATGTTCCCTTTACAGGAACTTAGGACAACACTCAACATGTCTACCTTAGCCTTCAGGAAATAATAATAAATTATTATCCCCTTTAAAGGTAAGCCCCCCTAGCTTAGCCCCTAGGCCCACACACTTAGCCTCCTCCCTTACCCAACCTTGTGGAAGCTTAGTCCCCCATCACTCTTTCTTCGTTGTCGGTCTGCACGCAACGATGTTTATATTTTATTAATGATCTGCATAATTACATATACAAAATCAGGATCCTGGCCTTTAACACTTAGGCTCTCCGACCTAATAAACACATAAGCCCACCAACTTATATACACTTGGCTCACCAGCCTATAAACATGATTGTAATACATAATATAACTGGGGCATGTCCTTGGGGTATTATAATCCCCTCCCCTTATTTTTGCACTGTCCTCAGTGTAACTTTCACACATCATCAACAAGATTTCAAAAATCTTCAAAAAGATGCGGGTATTTTGTCCGCATAGTATCCTCATGCTCCCATGTCGCGTCCTCAAGACTGTACCAGGTCCCCTAGATCTTTACAAGCCCTATGGCTCGATTCCCGAGCTTCTTGCTTTTCCGGTCCAATATGCGCACCGGATGCACTTGCAAGATGCCTTCTTGCTCCACCTGAATCATATTCCAATAGATTACATGATTAACATCAGGTATATATTTCTTTTCTTAAGCAATGAAATATGAAACACATTATGTACAATCATGGATGCAGGTAATGCAAGTATATATGCAATGTATATATATATGTATATACGGGCAATTCTAATAACATTCTAACTTGTATATAAGATACACAACATACAATAAATAGATAATTGTACTTATCTTTTGATTGAGTAGACTTCCATATCACATGGTGATCAGGGGATCAAATTTTTCTCAATTTTCAAAGTGCTCGAAATGCGACGAAAATAATGCCATTGTGTCCGTCTCGTCTTCATGATTCCGACGGTATATTTACTTTTGCAAATGGAGTCTATATGGAGGAGTTATCGCGATCTGTCCGCCAAGCCAAACAGGCAAAATTTTGGGATGCTGACTGTACCTGTCCGTACACTCCGTACGGTGACGTGGCAGGTCCGTACCATCCGTACGGACGTGGCAGGTGGGTGACGTAGCAGATTTTCATTAGACAGTTGTCGGCGAATACGGGGTTGAAACGTGTCCGGTTTGAGGCGAATAATAAGGAGACACGTGGCCCACTCCATGGGCGCCACGTGTCCCCATTTTGTTTGGTTTATATGGTTATAAAAAATATTGTTGGAGTCCGCGGGTTTGAACCCTGGACCTCCCACCACACAAACATCCGCCCGACCAATACGCCATTATATGTTTCTTGTTATGTATACCGATGCAATTATATTTATGTTTGATATATGTAACCTTTGGCGGGGGGTCGGGCC